>BQNB010078959.1:0-30391 GCA_026074375.1 Tanacetum coccineum
CAATAAAAAAATATGTACTCGGACTTGCAAATGGTCAAACTTGGAATGCTATTCGTAACAAGACATTTAGAGTGAAGATACCCACAACTGGTATTGGTACAGAACAAAAGAATGGGAAGAGGAAGATTTGAGGGGAAGCTGAATTTGGCATTTGATGTATGTTGGTCTTTTGGTCATGATGATCTTGTTAGAACAATACGTCTGTTAATATTTTAGTACTAACAACTGATATTCTGGTAACCTTTTAGTGATGATGTTAAATGATGTCAGAATGGTTGATGAAGTAACAATGGTCTATGAAGTAATGAATTTTCTGTTAATATTTTGGCAACCTTTTGTGTTTTAACTGTTTATGAATTCTCTGTTAATATTTGCAGTCCATTTGCAGATTGCATCTGCATTTGCATTCCAAACTAATATTCCGTTTGCAGATTGCATTTACATTTGCATATTGCATTTAACAACTGATATTCCATTTGCAGATTGCATTTGCATTCCATTATCATTTGCATTCCATTATCATGAACATTTGCATTACATTATCAGTTAACATTCCATGAACATCAAAACTTAACCATGAACATTCCAAACATAACACTTAACCATTAATAGCAAAACAGTTTACATCAAAACATCATACATTAATAGATTTTCATTAACCGAAAAGAAACTATTACATTACTTGGCTATTATCATACCAAATCCAACACAAACCACTAAGAAAGATCCTAACATGATGAAAACAACCTATCATACAATTTTAGCTTTGACTTTGTAGCACTTAACTCTTCTTTCAGCATTGACTTGTCCATAGCAAGAACATCAATCAATTGTTCATAATCCACATACTTCTTCAATCGTTTCTGCTTTTAATACATCCCATACAACAAGTCTTTGTATATTCACTTGGAAGATCATCATCCAAAAAATCATAAACATTGCAAACAAAGCATGATACAAATCACTTACCTGGATTCTTCCTTGTTGTTGCCATTTAAACTGTTAATCGACGCTCACATTTACAAAAGTGTTTAATCTTACAACCAATTAATCCGGATTCAGATGAAGACCAAGATGACATGATTTAGGGTTTATGATTTTTTCGACCGTTGGGGGAAATTGAGAAAAATAAAATGTGTGAATACTTATTAAATAAAGAATTAAAAGGGTGGAAAATGTTAAAAAAAATAAAGTATAGGAGCTAAATATAACATTGTCAAAAAAGCGGGATAAGTGTATTAAACCAGTGTCACGTCAAATGATTTTCTGGATAGTGCTATAATAGAAAGATTAAGAAAAGATTTGCATTATTTAGGAAAATTAATACTTCAATGCTTACAAAAGAAAAAGGTGGCAACTTCGATACTTTTTCAGACCATTAGCCCATTGTTATTGACGTCACCACGTCAACATGTATCATATAATGTTACTATAACATAAACACCCTCCCCATCTATTAATGTTGTAGAAGCCATTGGGTCCCAACTTTTTTTCTTTTTCTTTTTTTTTAAAACAAACACATTTCATTCAACTAAAAATACAATTACAGTACATAAAATAAAATAAGAAATTTTGCTAAAAATAAAAATACAATACATAAAGAAACTATATTTTCTCTTGTTGTCGTCGTTCTTGATGTCATTGTCAAAGATGATTCATAAGATCATGTTGAACGTCGCTATGCACATCTTTGTCACGTAGTTTCTTTTTGTTTCTTTTCATGTGTGTCGCATCTCTCGTTCTACGTACGTTGCATATTGGCTAAGGGACTAACACATATCTCGTTAAGTTCACTTATTTGAAATTTTTGATCTTTTAGTATCATATTATGCAATATGATACAACAACACATAATCCTACGTATTTTGTTCACCTCGTAAGCATGTGCGGGTTGTGATATAATCCCCCAACGACCTTGAAAGACATCAAAAAATTGTTCCACGCCTTTTCTTACATTTTCTTGAACCATCTTAAAATTTAAATTGACTTATGTGAAAGGAAGAATCATTGTCAAATTGAAATCGGCGCTATCTCAAGTCTCAAAGCTCGATGCTCAACTTAAGTTTGACTAAACTGTCATTGTTGTGATCGAGTTTCATGCTTAACGAGTACGTTTTAGCTTAACTTGACTATGAAAAAGGATCATCATATTAAAAATAGAGTTAATTGCACAAGTCGTCCCCGTGATTTGTCGGGTTTAACGAAATTGATCCCTAGAAACTATTTTTAACGGCTCTCCCTGTGGTTGTGACCTGTACCGGGTTTGGTCCCTTGACCACTAACTCCGTTACGTTGACCGTTAATTGCTGACTTAGATGGTGAAAATGACATAAATACCCTTATAAGTGTTTCATAAATGGTCCTTGTGGTTTACTTCGTTAATTTTTTCTTAAATTTTTAATTTTTTTGTTTTCTAATTTTAATTATTGTTTTATTTCTTTTTTATTTTTAAATTTTTATACGTTTATTTACCGTATTTTTTACATTTTTGTACGTTTTTGAAAGTTTTCGTACGTTTTCATTCGTTTTAATCGGTTTTTATCCTTTTTGAACGTTTTTATAATTTTTTTATTTTATATAATATTAATATTTAATATATTATTGTTTTAATATTATAATTTTGTTTATATAAAAGTATTTTTATTAAAATTAATTATATAGAGTTTAATTTTGTATGAAAAATTTCTTTATTTAATTTTATTTTATAATTATTATTTTATTAAAATATTTTTTTATAAGGTAAAATTGTATTATATTTTATTTATTATTTATTAATTTTATTATTTTATTTAGTTATTATATAATTAAATTTATTTAAGAGATTTTTTTTATAATTTTATAAAAATTTTTTTAAAAAAATTTAGGGGGGGTGGGGGTAATTAATTATTTTAATATAATATAATTAATCAAAAAAAGTAAAACAAAATTAAGGTTTGCCAGAACAATTAAAACATCACCATAATCAACAACCCACCTAACCAAAAACACAGAAAACACCACCCCAACACAGCCAACAGAAGCTAAAGAAGAGACAAACACAAATACAAAAAATCACAGCACAAGAAAAGTAACAAACACAAAAACCCGAAACTAACACCTCCACAAGAAAAAAATCCAAAGCCACGACAACAATAAACGAACAACACCAAAACCAAACTAAAAAACAAAAACCACCACGACAAAACTAGCAAAACCAAACAGCCAAACCACAAAAGAGCCCAACAAAAGCCAAACAACCCCAAAACCACCAAAAAACCACAAAAAAACCAACGACCATCCCTCAGAAACATAAAAAAAGCAGACAAAACCACAAAGAATTTCACGAAACAAAGACCCCCAAATAAAACAGCCAAAAAAAAAATCAACCCAAAAAAACCCCAAACCACACATTCAAAAAAAAAACAAGAAACACTGACATACCCACACGAAACACAAATAACAAAACCCCCCAACGTTTATATGGTTTGTGCTACCACACCCAAAGCAAAGACCCCACCATCACGCACAACAACCCAATCACCAAGAAACAAAAAAAAAAAAAAACAAAAACCACAGACAAACAAAAAACGAAAGCCAAAGCAAGAAACAACATATCCAACGAAAACAAATCCCCACAAAAGACACACGAACACCCCATACAAACAAAAAGAAAAATATCCCACCCCACCAAATAACAAAAAGAGAACCGCCAAAACCCAACAAACACAACCCCCCAAAAACACCAACAGAAGTAACAGAACCACACCCAACTACTCACAAACCCACAACAAAATAACCAACAAACCATAACATATCCCACAAAAACAAAAGAATAATCATCCCACATATCACAAGCCGACAATACAAAAAAAAAAAACCAACCAAAGACCCCGCAAGAACAAACCAACAAGAAAACCCCACACCTAAAAAAGCACCAAAATACCACAAAAACCAGCAATAACCCACCGAAAACGAAAAAAGGACACAAACAAAACCAAGATAAATAAAAACAACACCTCCCAAACGCACAAAACCCCCCAAACCACAAAGAACAAAAACCACCATAAAAAACAATAAAAAAAAACCAAAACCTCCTACACAAAAACGAACATTACCAAAAAAACCAAAAAAGACACAAAAAAAAACACAACCCAAACCCCACACCAATCAACCAACCCCAACAAACCACCAAACACAAAAGACAACCACACAAAAAACAAAGCAAAAAACGCAACAACACCCAACCAAACCACAAACACAAAACACCAACCAAAAACTAAACACACACAACCAAAAAACAATAAAAACAAAACCAAAACCAAACAATAGACACCAAAAAACTCAAAAACAAAAACACAGACACACCTAAACAATACAGAAAAAAACCCAACACTAAACCCCCCACAATAAAAAACCAAACAGAAAAAACCACAAGAAAAACAAAAATTACCCAAAATACAATAACCAACAAAACGCCACACAGTAACACCCCAAAACATAAAAAAAAAAACCCAAAAAAAAAAACAAAAACAAACAAAACAAAACCTCCACAACATTAAAGCTCAAAGAATAAAAAAAAACAAAAACCCCCAACAAAAACACACCACCGAAAACAAACACAGACCAAAATAAACACACAGAGTCTCAAACCCCTCCCAGACTTCAAAAATTAAGCAAACAACACAAAACAACCACCAAACCAAACAAAAAAAAACCAAACAAACACCCACCAAACACCAAGTACAACCACCACCACAACAAAAAGACAACACCCAAAATCAACCTAAACACCCCAAGAATAACACCGCAGGCCATTGAGCACCAATAAATCCCCTCCACCAAATGACAAACCACCACAACCCACACACCACACTAAAAAAAACACCACAACACCCACAAAAAAACCACAACCGAGTGATGTTGTTTCGCTGGACGTGTGTGATTGGGTGTGAATGAGACACAAGAGATACACCAACCAACAACCCAAATCAGACCAAACAGCAAACCAAACAAAAAAAACAAAAGCAACCAAACCCACCACAAACACAGAACACATACAAAAACAAACAACACACCAAACAACCAACAACCCCATAAAACAACAAAAACCAAAAAACCAAACCAACAAACCGACCACACAAAAAGACCACAACACAAACAAAACACACCCAAAACAAAAAAAAACCAAAAAAAAAAAACACAAATCCACCAAAAAACACACCAAAGCACAGACAACACCCGGACACCCCGAGAACAAACAAAACCAAAAAAATCCAAAACAACTCAACAAACCCAACACCCCCACAACAAAAACCAACCTAAAGCAACAAAAAAAAAGAAAAGCTAAACACCATAAGAAAACATCAAAACAAACCACAAAACCCGAGAACACATCAAAAACATACCCAACAGAACACAAAGTAAAAAAACCAACCATCCAACGAGAACAAAAAAAAACCAACCCACACAAAACAAAAACCAAAAACAAAAATAACAGCACCCCATCCAAATTACAAATAAAAACAAACCACCACAAAACAAAAACTCAATAAATATCACACACGAACCACAACACAACGCACAAAAGAGCAAAAAACCACAAAAACCCACAAACTAATTATAGTGTGATGTTTTTGGTTGTGTTGAGTAACACAAAGCAACCAAAAACAACAACCAACACAGACAAAAAACCATAAAACCAAACACCCCCACGGAACACAAACACCGCAACCACCAAAGCAAAAAAAAACAAAATTAAAAAACAATCGATACACACATAACAAAATAGCCAAAACCATAAACCCCCCACACTACAAACAACAACCACAAACCAATACCCACAAAAATAAACACCAATATAAACCAAGACACACAAAACAACCAACAACAATACAAACAAGTACCAACAAACGCACACCCAACCCAATACACAACGACAGATACACAAAACACCCCAAAATACAACCCAACCCACACCACAGAAAAAAAGAACACAACACCACCAATACACCCGACCCAGACCAACCCAACAACTCAACAACTAAAAAAAAACAGAAAGATGAACAAAACAAAAAAAAAATAACCCCAACAAAACCCAACACAACAAAACACAATGAAAATACCACCAAAACAACCGACAAATAAACCCCTACACACACCAAACAAAAAAATCACCAACCACACAAGGCAAATCAGGTAAAAACCAACAACAACAAAAACCGACCCAAAACCAAGCATAAACCAAACAAAAACACCACAAAACAACCACCCCCCAACCCACAACAGAAGGCCATCCAACCACCAAAAAAACAACCAAACCAAAACTAAACCAACAACAGCACCACCCCAAACAAAACAAGAAACACTAAAACAACAACAAACAAAAAAAACCTAGTCGCATTAAGAAAAACACCCACTACCAAAACAATCCAAACCACAAAACACAACCCACAAAATCACGCAAAACACACAAAAAAAACAAAAACCAAAACAAACAAAACACTAAAAAATACTAGCAACAACATAAACAACGCCGCAATCAAACAAAAAACCCAAAAAGCAATAACCCCACACCCCCCACAACAGCTCAAACAACCAACAAACAATCCAAGAACAAAAAAAAGACCCAAAAAAAAACAAAAAACCCAAAACAAAAACACAATACCAGCCCCCTACCCGAAACAATCAAGCAGAAACCCACAAACCAACCAACCCACAAAAAAACAAACCAAAAACAACCAACAAATCAAAAACACACAAAACAACAATAACCAAAAAAAAAAACAAACTGACCAACCACAATTACCACTAAAAACAAACAAACCATTAAAAACACACACACAAGAAACAATACAACAAACCAAAAAGCGACAACAGGCACAAAAAACACAACCAAAAAAAAATCCAAATACAACTAGAGTTTGGGTGGA
This sequence comes from Tanacetum coccineum, assembly GCA_026074375.1. Lineage (NCBI taxonomy): Eukaryota > Viridiplantae > Streptophyta > Magnoliopsida > Asterales > Asteraceae > Tanacetum > Tanacetum coccineum. Next base: position 6,909 of record BQNB010078959.1, read on the forward strand.
TTATTCTCGATGTGTTTCTTGATTTGGGTTAGAAACAAAAAAACCAAACCCAAACAACCCCACGCACCAAACCCAAACCACACCCACAAAAAATAAAAATCAAGACGATACGAACAAAACGACAAAAACCCCCCAACACCACCCCTTCCCCTCCGAAACAACCCAACAACAACCACAAAATAAAAATAAAAAAACAGCCAAATTAATACAACCAAACGACCCAAACAAAACCCAACACATAAAAAACAACCCAACCAATCAAAAACCACAAGACCAAAAGCACTCCCAAAACCCCACAGTACCACCAAAAATCCAAACAAACCAACAAGAAAACCACAAAAATACCACCAAAACTAAACAAACCACACCAAACAAAAAAATCAAACCTAGACCCAAGAAATCAACAACATAACCCAAAAAAAAACAAAACAAAAAAAAACAGCACCCCACATAGATATATTATATAAGAAAGCCAATTAATCAATCCCCACACCACGCCAACACCCAACAAACCACACCACACCGCAAAACAATCATATCCCACCAAACCAACACCACATAAACACCAAACGAAACAAACCAAACCACCATGAGATAATTAAATGCCAATGGAATTGAGAAATGCAAAAGAGCTCCCAATGTCGACAGTCCATGAAAAAACATCAAACAATCCAAAACACCAGTGCCCACCAACCCAACGCCCCAAATCAAAGACAACAACGGCACAACCAAACACAGCAAAACAAAGAACCCACAAAGACTTCCCCCCACCGACACCGCCAAACACCAACACATCCACAACACAGAACTAACCAAAAACCAAACACCTCAACAAGAAAAAACCACCCAAGTAGAACCAACAAAACACTACAAATCAAAACATCCCCTCAGAGTCCCACCAAAAAAACAAAAACCAAAACCGCCCAGCAACAAACCAACATAACATAAATCCCCACACACCAAAACAACCAGAATACCAACAAAACCCAAATAAAATAAAACCACAAACATAACAAAACCACCCGTACACACACATCAAAAATAACACACATCCCCAAACCCACCACACAAAAAATAAAAAAAACAGAATCAAACCCAGTCAAACACCTCCCCAAAAAACCAAAGACAAAACCCCCAAACAGAACAAAATCAAATGAACAAACCCTGAGCAAACCACTAAAAATACCACAAATAAACAATACCGAAAAACAAAGAAACACACACCCAGACAAGAGCCCCCCCTGACCAAACACAACATACACTACAACCCGAACGCCGCATAAAGAAAATTACAAACCCGTAGCAAAAACCTACAAACAACCATAAACAAAAAAAACCCTAAAAACAAGCATGCCAATAAACAGAAAACAACAAACCATGCAGAAAACACACAAGTCAACCCATCAGACAAAACAACCCAAAACAAACACAAAAATGCTAAAGACTAAAGAAACATAACAAAAAACAAAAAACCACCCACCAAAAACAACCCACATCAACAAAATCAACAAAACCCCAAAACAGCCACAACACAAAACAACCAACAAGCACAAACCACACAAACCACACAACCACCAAACACAACAAAAAAACAAAACTCAACAGCCCAACACAAAAAAAAAAAATCAAAACACACCCCACATAAACCAAAAAAGTGAAACACATCCCAGACAAAACCAAAACACCCAAAAGAAGCAACAGAAAACAAAAACCCCATACCAGGGACACAAATGACCCGCAGATAAGACAAGTAAAACACCAAAACCCCACAAGCATAACAAAAGTAAGAACAAAAAACCCCACATAAAAACAAAAAAGCAAAAAAGAACAAAATAAAAAGAACCCCCAAAAAAAAGAAACCACTACACCAAAAAAAAAAAACAAACCAACACCCATAACAAAAAAGAACAAAAAAAGCCCGCAAACACTCATCAAACAAAAACAAACCACACACACAAAAAGACAACACCAGAGACAAAAAACCCTACACACACACCAAAAAACCCACAACCCCCCACAAATAAACAAAAAAAAAAAACAAATCCCCACACAACACAAAGCAAAAAACACACAACGCACCCAATTAGGATGACAAACGAGCGCTCGCCTCTGAAGAACACAACCCACCCAAAAGAACAAACCACCCCAATAACCAGATCCACGCGAAAAACTAACTAAAATAAACTAAGAACTCCCAAAACCTATTGACCGCCATAGAAAAATAATATCCAGAACAAAACTAAATACCTCTAGAAAATCACAACTTAATGTATACGTAAACATCATCAACCAACAGAAAAAGACCATAATACCTTTAAAGAACGGATTAAATGACTATTAATATACGACCATTTAAGAACGATATTCGTATTGCTGTTTTTTTTTACATTTAATCCAAGTTTTTTTTTACGTTTTCGTGTCCGTTTTTTCATTACGCTTTCATTCACATAGTATCATCATCATATGTCGATTTCATCTTTACATATCCTGATTTAAATTCATTTTTTTAGACGTGCAAAATCCTAGAAAAACACTAAAAACATATAAATAAAATTGGCTCAAGTATATATAAAATATTAAAAAATGTATAAATAAAATTAGTTCAAGTATAAATAAAACGTAAAAAAACTTATAAAACCGTACATACAAAAAGCGTTAAAAATGTATATATAAGATCGGTTCAAGTATAAAAAAACGTTAAAAAGTATTAAAAACGTACGTATAAATAAAACGTTAAAAAAGTATAAGAAACGTACGTATAAATAAAATCGTTTCAAGTATAAATAAAACGTTAAAAAACATTTAAAAAACGTATAAAAAATTCGTTCAAGTATAGATAAAACATTAAAAAAGCGGTTTATATATAATTAAACGTGAAAATATGAAAAAATGTATAAATAGTGTAAATAAATCATTAAAAAAACGTATAAAAATGGTATAAAAAACGTATAAATAAAACGTTGAAAAAACATATAAAAAATAAATAATAATAAAAAAATTAACGAATGGACTAAATCCGTAATATCTAACAAACCATAGGGACCGTTTACGAAACACCTATGAGGGTAGTTTGGTCATTTTAGTCTTTCAAACGGTCAAACTAACGAAAAAATCGGTAAAGGGACCAAACCCGATACGGGTCAGAACTACAGGGAGAGGATCCGTTAAAAATAGTTTCGATAGACCAATTTCGTTAAACCCGACAAACCATTGGGACGATTTATGCAATTAACTCTTAAAAATATATATACTATCCTAACCAGATGCAGATTAATACAAACTCAATACAGTTTACGAACTTTATATGTTACTCCCTCCGTCTTAAATTAATAGTTCATGTTTTTTTTTGATGTTTTAATTTAATTGTCCACTACTAAAAAGATAGAAAAGTTTGATCAAGTTTACTATATTACTTTTGCTTGAACTTATTATTACAAACTTTAAAGAAAATTTAAATTAATTAGCTAAAGATAAAATTGTCATTCTATTAAAAATTAAAAGAAAGAAACCAAGACTAAAGTAATAAATGCACTTTTATTAAATTGTGTATTTTTTATCGAAGGATAATAATTTTGGGACGAAAAAAGTATTATGTTAACCATTCAATCTCGGACTGATTCAGCATGAACTTAGCTCGACTCGACTCGCAAAAACCGACTTGATATGATTTATTGACCAAGTAAACTCAAAATACAAATATCAAGATAACAAATGAAAATCTTTGTTTTTTAACTTGAAGGCAATTTTCGTGGAAACTTCTGAAGAGCAACAACGTGTGACCACATCGAGACAACCTAGGAGCATTGTGGGCGCCACCATATTTGACCTAAAGGGAACGTCTTTTGACCGGATACGGCAGCGGGGCCTGCCAGCCGTTTCTTTTTTGTCGTGTTGTCCAACATTCCTTTTGACTTCAAGTGCTCGCCATTTCTTTGCCGGAAGGGATGAAAAAAACCCGATTCCGACTGGAAAATCCGAAACCTGAACTAATCAGGGTGGAGCGGGTCATGCTTATCGGTTACGAGGAGGTTTAAAGCTTAATCGGGGATTTTAATCAAGTTTAGGGCAGGACGGAGAATAACATCCGGACCCGTCCCACCCCGCCCGATTAATATATACACATATACAAATATTTACAATTTATATAGTATCTTGTTAGTATATACGTAATGAGACTATTTCTCTATATTGTTAGTTTTTTTATAAGATTGCAAAATTGTTATTGTAAAAACTTCTTGATGTCGTATTTTTAGGTTGTAATTTTTGGTGATATAATTTATTATCATTTATGTATAATACTATCGTTGAAAACTTTATAAGGCTTATTTGCAATTGATTATTAGTAGGTTCTTAATTTTTCAAGTTATTGTTAACGGTCCTAAAATAATTATAAATTTGAAATGGTGCGGCTTTGGTAGAGATTTGCACACAAATAGGACACCCCGAAAGATCCATGATTATTATGAAGCAAGTTTGGGGGAGCGCGCGCCCCCAATTAGATACGCGATGGGGATCGTGGCGGGTTTGAGAAGAACTTTGATAATCGGGTTTGGAGATGGGGATGGTCGCCCCGCACCAAACCCGCCACGTTGCAATCCCTATTTGCCATTTTTAATTTTTGCTCATGTTACATGTAAGATATGTGTAATGGTTGATGTTAAACTACCGGTGGTGACATCGTTACGCACATATCTCAGTACATTTTCTAACTACGCGTGGTGTTTTAATTTTTGCAATTGTTGATTAGTGTAGATCATTGAACGCTTTGCACTCTTTTCATATTTTTTGCTTGTTTGTGAGGTATGTTGTGTGATATATTTGTATACGATGAAGTATTTTTATATGTTTGGTTTGACGGTCATCACTACACCTATTTCGTGGTGTGATGAATGATGATGTGCCGCTGACATGGAGGTAGTGATTTTGGTGACCATGTTATAAGTTATGCAAAAAAAAAAAATTGAAACGACAAAAATTTAAAACATTGGTCAGTTCACACGTCTCTCTTTATGAACAATATGTAGAAGGACTTTGAAAACATATATGCAAATCAATGTAAGCAATAAATATTCAACGACTTTAAGATTTCACGATGGGAGATTATGGTTATCGTAGAGCACATCTGGTGGTTTGATGATGAAAATGATAACTGAATCAACAAAGTTCGTTAAATTAGAGTAGAAAAATGAAGATCGATTAAAATTTATCTATTTTCAAAGATCTTTACTTAATTGTGTGGGCTAGTGGGGAATGACTTGTTTAAAACCACACCCTGATGCCTGGTTTGAGGAAATTTTCAAATTTGAATATCCTCAGAGCACTCGGTGTAGTAACGCCGGCAACGGCGTTGGCCGGCGTTGTCCGGCGTTACTACACCCCACCAACGCGCGTTGGGGTGGTTTTAAAAAAAAAAAAATCATTTTACCCCCTAAACGGCCTTGAATTTAAATTTAACGTAATGACCCTCAAATTTGAAATGTTTCATGTTTAAGCCCCTAACGGCTAGTAATTAGTAAAAAAAAATCATTTTACCCCCCTAAAACGGCTTGAATTTAAAAAAAAAAAAATGCATTTTAACCCCCCTCACTCAACTCACTATATATAACACCACCATTTTGCCAAAAACAAAATCACATACAAATACACCACTCTTCAAATACAAACATACACCTTTTTAGCAATTCAAAAAAAATGTTTGAATTGTCCCAACAACATTTTCCCGAAATCTTCTCACCGGATCATACGCCGAACAGTTTCAACCATACCAACAAGAACAAACAACCAAGCATTTTTTCCGGATGCAACAATCACAAATCTAAACCGTGATTTAGATAAACTACAACAAAACCCATCCTCATTCCACGCAGAATCTTTCCCAACACTCACTCAGCCTCACAAGTCGATTCGCCAAAAAATTGGCGGTCAGCAAGAAAACTAAAGCCCCGAATGGAAAAATGTTGAAGACGAGTCCTCAAGAGCCGTACAGCGGGCCCGTTGCTACCGTCCGAGGGAAGAATTGCTTGCAACGCACAAAACATGTTACGAGCCGTTCCGAAGATAATAATGTCGTAAAGGTCACAAAAGCAGACACGTTTTGGTATCGGGTTTTGAACGAGTTCAATTCGAAAAAATTTCAAAACCGTACGAAGGATATGTTGACTAGTAAATGGCATACGTTGAATGCCAATTGCCAAAAGTTCAACGCCGCGTACAAACGGGCCAAACGTTTGGGGAAAAGTGGCGAAAACGATGTGGATTATTTGAAACGGGCTCAAAGTATTTACCGTGACGAGCATAGAGGGGTCGCGTTTTCTCAAGAAGATGCTTGGGCCGTTTTGAGATTCCACCCGAAATGGGACGCACCGGAACAAGTTGACTTAACCGGAGACGTCCCCGGGGCTAGCCAGGAGGATCTATTCGGTCACGATGCACGACCACGTCCGCCCGGCAAACAACGGCCCGCCAAGAAAAGCAAATCCGACGCAACGGCGAGCACCGGTGGAAGTAGCGCGTCGGCCCAATTCGGGGAGCTAATGGAGCAGGAGCTTCGTCTGAAACGGGAAGCCGCCGAAAGGGCTTTCGAAGCTCAAGCCGAAAAAGACCGCACACTAATGCGGTTGGAGGAGTTGAGGTTTCTAGCTACTAGCACCAAGGATTTGGACGAAGACGACGCCTATTGGATCAAGAAGCAAAAAAAATTGATCAAAAACAAAATGAAAAATGATTTGGGTGACGAGGACGACGAAGACGAAGACGAGTAGTTTTTTTTTTAATTTCGTAATGTATTTTTTTTTCGTAATGTTTTTTTTTTCGTAATGTTTTTTTTTTAATTTCGTAATGTTTTTTTTATTTCGTAATGTATTTTTTTTAATTTCGTAATGTGTTTTTTTTAATGTAATTTGTATGTTTAATTATGAATGAAATAGTTAGTTTGTTAAAATAATGAAATAATTGTTTAGGGGGTTTTATGAAAATAAAAAGGTGAGTGGTGTTGGTGTTATGCTGATGTGGCGTTGATGTGACTCCCAAAAAATGATGTTGCCAAGTTAAGATACGTGGCTCTCTCAGAGTGATTCTTCTAAACCAAATAAAAACAATCATTGATGTTCTCATATCACAGTACCAATACCGTTAATTCAAACGCACCCTTAATTCATCATATGTGTAAAAGAACAACTCCTTAATTCTAATGGGCTCTTAGGATGTTTGGTTTTTAGGAACAAAAATGATGAAATGTCATTCATTCCCAAGACATCTAGTTAATTTAAAAATATATATATCAAACTCATAAAACCGAGCATTTTCTAAACCCACCAATATTGGTGGGTTTACAACACACACATATAGTAATTTCCTTGTACAAACCAAACATCCATCTAGGTATGTAAAGTGTAATAATTTTATTGTTCTCTTTAGTTGCAATATAAGTATTTATGTAAAGGGAGGTGATTCGTACATCATTTTTTTGCTATTCATTACTAATCATGCATTTAAGTGTTGTTCCATGTGCATCATCGGATGTATTTTACTGGTTGATGGCAAAAAAAAAATGTACAAATCACATTCCTTATATTTGAAAAAGGCAATTTATATAACCTTTGCATTGTATCAACAACTTCACAAAAAGTTTTTTACACTTGATAAACTTTCAGTGATTGGGCAAAGGTTTTTTGATATACTAATATTTTTTATTCTAATTTAATATATATATATAACAGACAAAATGCTTTTTGTAATGAGTCTTTGCATTGAAGTACTATTTATGAATGACTATTTTATTATATAATCATGAGATATGATATTTCTTCTTACAAGGCATTTTTATTTATCCTTTTAGTTACGAGATTTTAACAAACAAAAAAAACTGACTGACTTAGATGAAACGATACAATAAATAAAAGAGTTTTTCTATCTTGTGCCTTAAGGCACATGATAAAAACATCAAAAGTAAAAAAAAAAAAGGAATGTTGGAACCACAAACAAACTTTCACAAAAAGTTTACAAAATGTTTTGTCATGTAATTAGTGGTCTTTTCAAAGTTACTTTTGAATTCTCTCTCTTACATGTATCTACAAATTACATGACAAATCATTTTGTAAAACTTTTTGTGGAAGTTTGTTTGTGGCTCTAGCATTTCTTAAAAAAAATACGCAGGGTCCCACTGAAAAGTACACAGTGATCCACATTTTGTGAATCTCTGTGTACTTTTCTGTGGAACCATGTGTCATTTTGGTGTTCTTATCATGTGCCCTTAGGACAAGATAGAAAAACCCTAAATAAAATACACATGTTAGATTTTATACAAGTCGAAAAATAAGTAATATTTTTTAAAGATTATAACAATGCTTGAGTAAATTGCATAAATAGTCCTTAAAGTTTGGCCAAATTGCATGTTTCGTCCCAAACGTTACGAAAGTGCAAGGATCGTCCCTGTGAGAAACCTTTGGTGCAAGTATCGTCCCTGTGGGGAAACCTCTGGACGATACTTGCACCAAAGGTTTCCCACATGGACGATCCTTGCACTTTCGTAACGTTTGGGACGAAACATGCAATTTGGCCAAACTTTAAGGACGATTTATGCAAATTACTCACAATGCTTTAAAGTTATATGTTGCATCGCATATGTTATAAGGTTGTCAACTTTAGCTTACAGCCTTACATTGTATTTAATCTCACTAATCTGTAAGCAAAATTTTTTTGGATATAAGCTAACACAATTTATGAATGTCAAGGGTCTGAAACGGTCTCGAAATTAATCAAGTGAGTCCACATACATTTGAGTTAAAAAAAATTATCTTCCCCAAGTAATCTGAACAGAATAAACCACACCCGTTTAATCCATGAATGTCAAAATTTAATAGAATCAAGGCGGTGCACCAATGTCGTCGGCTAAGCATGGTTGTTAAGATCCCGATCTTTATCTTAGGATCTTACGATTTTACGATACTGCAAAGCAAAAATGATCTGGATCTTACATAGGATCTTTGCAAGCTTAAGATCTTATACGATCTCGATTTTAACCATGAGATCTTAAGATCTAATACGATCCGATCTTACTTTTCTCGAACTTCAAACTAAAAAACTACAAATTTATGGATTGTGTTCTGTACAATTAAAAAACAATATGTGGATCTTTTTAAAATTTTTATAACATACTTTGTGACTAGGGCTGTAAACGAACTGAACGTTCAGTGAACATTTCATGAACCGTTCGGTAAAAAGTTCGTTCATGTTCGTTTATTTATTAAATGGACGAACATGAACATTATTTTACGTTCGTTTAGTTAAATGAACGAACATGAACACAAGTCACGTTCGTTCGTTTATGTTCGTGAACGTCCGATTAGGCGTTTATTAACGTTTGTTTATGTTTATTTATATGTTTATGTTCGTATATCATATCTTTTAATTGTATACTTTTAAATCTGGTATGTTTAAATAAAACAACACTTATAAAACATAACATTATGAATAATTTGATAATACTTTATGTTTTTTTCTACTTTCATTTATGTTCGATCGTTTATGTTCGTTTAAGGTTCGTTTAGTTCTTTAATAAACGAACATGAACAACTCAATTTCTTAATAAACGAACATGAACAAGAAAATTCGTCCGTTTAAGCGTTCTTGTTCATTTATTTGTCCGGTTAAAATTAAATGAACGAACATGAACAAGACTCCGTTCGTGTTCGTCCGGTTCGTTTACAGCCCTATTACAAGTCGAAAAATAAGTAATATTTTTTAAAGATTATAACAATGCTATATGTTATAAGGTTGTCAACTTTAGCTTACAGCCTTACATTGTATTTAATCCCGCTAATCCGTAAACAAAGGGTCGGAAACGGTCTCGAAATTAATCAAGTGAGTCCACATACATTTGAGTTAAAAAAAATTCGTCTTCCCCAAGTAATCTGAACAGAATAAACCACACCCGTTTAATCCATGAATGTCAAAATTTAATTGAATCAAGGCGGTGCACCAATGTCGTCGGCTAAGCATGGTTGTTAACATCCCGATCTTTATTTTAGGATCTTACGATTTTACGATACTGCAAAGCAAAAACGATCTAGATTTTACATAGGATCTTTGCAAGCTTAAGATCTTATACGATCCCGATTTTAACCATGGGATCTTAAGATCTAATACGATCCGATCTTACTTTTCTCGAACTTCAAACTAAAAAACTACAAATTTATGGATTGTGTTATGTACAATTAAAAAACAATATGTGGATCTTTTTAAAAATTTCATAAACATAATTTGTGAGTTGTGACAACATTTTTATGAAACGTTCATATAATTTTATGTTTATAATATTTAATAATTTGTAGTTTTGTATAATATTACAAAGACTATTAGGAAAATGACATTATAGTGGGATTTTACGATCCCGATCCGATCTTCGATCTCGATCTTGCAAATACGAACACGATACTGGGTAAGATTCCGATCTTGAAAACCTTGCGGCTAAGATTTACACCATCTGTTAATAACAGAAACGTTTTGCTAACCACAACACTAAAACTTGATTTTAAGCAAATAAATTTATTAACATACTATTTATAAATGACTCTGATTAAATTATATTCCGAAAAAAATAATTGTATTTAATACACACGAAATACTTTATTGAAAGCATTTTTTTCCGTGAATAAAGAAATTTTTCCTAAATATACAAAAAATAAAGCTTGATTCACTTTCTAAACAAAAAAACATCATTTTCCAAAATAGACCAATACGACTTGCCGAGTGTGTGACTCCATTAAAAGTATTAGTGGTTGATAGGACGTATTTTTCTGCGACTAACGTCTATTGTACTTTTGTGCGATCAAATTTTGTCATTTTCTTAATAAAATATCATATTTTTAATTATTTTTTAAACACACAATTTTACCGCACAAAAAGTCAATAGCCGTCAACCGCCGGAAAATATGAAATCAAATCAATATAAAGGGAGCTTATGCATCCGGCCAAACAAATGGTACGTTTGGTGAATTGGGCCGAGGCTCAAAGCTGGAGCTGGGGCTTACTGGGACTAAAGCTTATATTATAAGCCGAAAGTTAAAGTTTATATTTTAATCAAGTTGTTTGACGAATTAGTTGGAGCTGAAGCTTATTAATGTAAAATCGTATTAAAATACATTTAATTAAATTCACACATATTTACAGCTTTTGCGTGAATTCATAATAGTTTGAAAGTATTTAAGAATTTTATTAGCTATAAGCCCCTATTAGTCTTTTTCAATGGGCTTAAGCTTACGGAGGCTTACGGCTTATAAAAACTTCCATAAGCCTTTGTGGCAAACAAAGTTTATTTTATAAACCGACTTATTTGAGCAGCTCAATCCCCTAAAAGCCCTTAGGCTGACAGTAATCACATCGGACAAAGTGGCCTAACCAGACTGTCACATCAGCGTCAACTCAGCTTTATTTCTTTTAGACCAAACACAGATCAAACACCCGTAATGCAACCAGACATGTGACGAAAACTAACAACCAAAAACAAACCACAAAGATAAATTAAAAAAATAACCCCACACATAAACACTTTTAATTTATTCGGTCATACATAGACCAAACTATTGATTTTAAAAGGTGACTGACCGAACCGTTCGATCCTCATAATGAGGAGGACGCGTCAGTCGAGTAGAGACCGACTGAACCATTTGATCGGATTACTATCGGTCTTACAAGCCCCTCTCAAAACACACCCAAAATAATAAAATCGTAAAAGGGGTATGGGTCAACCCGCCCGGTATCACCCTCTTTAGGCTATGTTTGTTGGTCTTGATATCCAACCGGTTGTATACATAAAGAACAACAAAAAACAATATTTAATTAAAAATACATATATTATATTTTAAGTGTTCACGATGGTTGGTCAGTGACTTTCAAATTGTATGTCCAACCTCTTCACATGTGCATTAAATAGCTAATTAAAATTTTTCTCTCTCACACTTTTTATTTTATTTCTTTCTCTCACACTTTTTTATTAAATATAAAAATAGTAATATTATATTTTAGGTTGGGTTAAGTTATGGTAAAAAAAGTTAAAATTGATTGTATATATTGATTATATAGATGGAAGAATAAGAAAATAATATTTTAATGATAAACCGTGAAATTTTGTGAATAAAGATGGTCTCACCTCCCCCAAACTCCAATAATTCAAATTCAAAAAACACCCAAACCCTAATAATATCTCCCCCTTTCATAAAACTTGACATTTAAAAGTAAGAACAACATAGACCTCTTAATTAGCCATTAGATCCAATGAATCAATGCTCAACCATCCTATTTTTTCATCAAAATAAAAAAAACTCACTTTCCACCTCTTTTTTAAAAAATACAAATAACTTACAACGGTAAATCGTCACATCGACCAAAAAATACACCATACGCGACGAGTATTTTTTTATCTTTCAGTAGACTGTGACACTATAAACTTTCCGAAGCTATTTTTTAGATTTTATTTTAGTTACGAATTGCGAAAATCATATATGATTCGTATAACAATCATAATATGATTCGTAAACGGCTCATAAATTGAGATCATGAAAATCAAATAGATTTCATAAAATCCTATATGATATATGATTCCGACGAACTTTTTTTTCAATTTGTGTTTCAGTCAACGAATGCGAAAATCATATAAGGATTGCGTATTGCGAATCATATAAGATTCGAATAACGAATCATATATGATTCATAAAATTATAATCTGATTTTCATAAATCATATATGAATTCATAAACGTATATAACATCATAAAATCTCAAAAAAGTTCTCGATAAGTATATAGTGTCGCCCCTCTATAAAAGATAATTTAATTCACGTCGCTATGAGTATAGTTTTTGTTTTTTGCGTAACGATTAATAGTGTGCGAGATATTTAATTTTAAAAAAGTAGGTGAAAGTGATGTTTTTTATTTTGATAAAAACATAAGAGTTAGTGATGGTTCATTGGGTCCTAATGATCAAATATTGAGTCTATATTTGAACTTTTGGCGCATTTAATAGTAAAAGATGGCCCTCACAAAGTAAAGTAGAAGAATATAGTAGTATTTTTTCTCTCTCACACCAAACATTTCAACTATGGCCATTCCTTTACTCCTCCATCACACATGTATACCTTTATTTATTTTTAAATAATATTTTTTAACTCAATTTTATTATTAAATTCATAAAATAAATATAATTTATTACTTTTAAAACAAATCCAAATCCTATTTTAAACTCACTTAGGCTCGACGGAGTAAGAACAAAGTCACCATACAAAATGAAAGTCACTCTCAAAATCCTTATGCCGCCCTCCAAACTCGCGCGTGAGTTGGAGTGTGAGTGGTGAGCCACTCACCACTGGTGAGTGGTAACTCACTTGGGACCCACATGTTTTTTATCCGTTTTATATTAAAAAAAAACTTTTTTAAATTTTTTTTTTTTAACCTATAAATATCCACTATTTTACTTATTTTTTAAACACAATTCGTATATTTTTAAACAAAACTCTCACATTCAGTATTGTATTTTTTATGGTGTCTTCGGTTCCACACACCTGTGATGAAATCAAAGCTATGATTGAAAAACAAATTGAGGTCAAGGTATATGATACATCTCCAAGACTTTTAATCACGTAATCTCTTTTAACGTAATGTTTTTAATCTATGAATAAAAGTTTTTAATCACGTTTACGTTTTTATTAATTTTGTACGTTTACGTTTTCAATTTATGAATGAATGTAATTAAATAAAAAAAAATGATGTGTAAGGTGAGTTTGATATGAAAGATGAGTGTTAAAACGGTTGAAAAGTGAGTGATAAAGTTTGAGAGGAAAAGCTGACGTGGCACTGAGGTGGATGGCGAGTTTGACCCTCCTTTGCTCCATCCAGCCTTATAAACCAAACTGACCCTATTTTGTGAATAAAGACGGTATTACCTCCCCCAAACTCCAATAATTCAAATTCAAAAAACGCCCAAACCCTAATAATATCTCCCCCTTTCATAAAACCCCCAAAATTCAACATGACCGGACCTCCGGCGACCGGAAAACAACCACCGGAGAATATCACAGACTGGGAAGAAACCTTCTCCACAAACGCTAACGGTCGTAAAGAAGTGAGATATTATTTGAAACGAAAAGATGGGACTTCTGATTTGGTTGTTATTGGTAAAGAAATGAAATTAGCCCATACGACGTCGTTTCGGTATCGATGTCTGGCAAAAAATGATTTGAGATTTAAATCAAGGGATGATGTTATTCATTGGCTAAACTCACTTCTTACAGGTAATTAATTATTTCTGTATAATATAATTTATTTTGTGTTTTTTAGGGGTGAAAATGATTTTTTTTAATGTTTTTATGTATCTTTGTTAATTGTTATTTTATATTCTTGTTAGTTAATAAAGCCCTCGAATTAAAATGTTTAAAGTTTCGGAATTAAAATATAAAAATGAAGTTCTTTTTTACTTATTTGATGTATACTTTTAGGTGGATTTTTATCTGTGTTAAATGTTTTTTTAGATTTTGATAAAACCCTTAAACAAGAAGGTATAAATTTTGTGTTTTGTTTATGTTTTTTACTGCTAAATATGAATTCTTTTTATATTTTGATGTATTTTTAGGTATATTTTTATATAAAATAATTATTTTTGTGTTATTTTAGGGTTAAAAATGATTTTTTTAATTGTTTTTGTGTATCTTTTTTAATTTTTTTTATTCTTGTTAAAAATCTTGTTAGCTAATAAAGCCCTTGAATTAAAATGTTTAAAGTTTGGGAATTTAAATATAAAAATTAAGTTTTTTTTTTACTTATTTGATGTATATTTTTAGGTGGATTTTTATCTGTGTTAAATGTTTTCTTAGGGGGTGTTTGTTTAAGCTTATATATGTGGGCTTATGAGCTTATTTGATTTCGGCTTATATTTCGTTAGTCCCAATTTTTTGTCTTATTTTGTGACTTGTGGGCTTATATAAGTTTATTACGATATGATAAACTTATATAAGCCCATAAGTCTCGAAATAAGCCAGAAAATCGAAGCTTATTAAATATAAGCCGAAAACCAATAAGCTCGTAAGCCCACATATAAAGGTATTAATTTTGTGTTTTGTCTATGTTTTTAAGTGCTAAATATGAATTCTTTTAATGTTTTGATGTATCTTTAGGTAACTTTTTATGTCATGGTTAAAGGTTTTATTGATAATTAATAAAACCGTAAACTAGAATGTTTAAACATTTTAACTGTGATAAAGATGAGATTTTTTATATGTTTTAAGTTGCTATATGTTGGGTTTAGTGGTGTGGTAGTTTATGGTATTTTTTAATTGTTGTTTAGTTGAACTTTTAAGTTTTTTTTATGGAATATGGTGGCTTAGGATTTGTGTTCTTAGTAACTGAACCTGTGTTTTGTGGCTTTTGTTAATCTGGCATTTAGCTTGGTTATAGATGTACCTGTAGATGCGGTGAAACAAAAACGAGCATCTTGATAATAGTTTTTCTTGCGGCGGAGAAATTACTAAACTTTATGTTTTTATAAGGTGAAATGTATAGAAAGCTTTATTAAGTTCAAATTTTTTTTAGTGGTTAGTGTTCTTTTTGATGTAAGCTCTGTCTTTGTTTCACGTTTGCAATTCATGGCATAGAATATGACTTTCTGTGTTACTTGAGTGGGTTGATGGATTTGGCATTTAGGCCTTTTCGTAAGTTCCCTTAGTTTTCACGAGGGTTCTCCAGTCTGCCTCTAAACTGATAGAAATTAAGTTTGTATCTACTGATAATATCTTCATGAGTAATTGAGTATGGATAACAGATGAGGAGTTAGTTATACTATAGGTTATGTTATTGATCTGATAGGAACCTGCATGCTTTTCCTGCTACCAAATGGGTTCCACGTCTTTTGTATTGGATTAGCGTTCCAGAAAAATGTCTTTTAAAAGGCCTAATGCTTTTCAACTTGCCCTTTTACCTATTTTTTGGTGTATGGGTTTAGCTAAAAGTTGTATTGATGTGATTCATATCCTCAAGGTCGTATGTTACAAGGGGTTGTGCATCATCAATTTTGCATCTCTTATCTATTTTTTTGTTAATAATACTTGACTGCATGTTCTAATTTTGAAGTTAATAAGCTAGATAGACACGTTTCTTCCACCTTCCCTATGTCATTGTTAATCGGCCATTATTGCACTCCAATCTATGTGATGTTTGTTCTCTGCATATTCAGCTCTAGCGAGTCAGTGCGTCAATGATGTTTCTTTTCCAATGGAAAACTGACGATGATCTGGGCTGCAGGAAATATGCAATCAGATTCCAAGAGCTGGTTGAGAACCTCGGAATCTCTAATCCCTGATTACTAGGTCAAGATGTATTCTCTCTTGGTCTAATTAATTTGAATAGGTTGGCTCATGCTATCACTTGATACCCAATTAGATCTACAAACTATTGAGGATAAGTATGGTTTATGCAGTTACATCTTTATCTCAGTGTTGCGGGTTCCATTTAGATCAGTTAGTAGCATGTGATTATCGACTTTTGCATATACATCACTTGCACTTATTTATCGTTGGGTTGTCCTCTTAAATGCTTGTAGATGGATCTTCTTCTCGGCGATCCCAACCTGACAACGGTCTTCTGCGAGCAGGAGATACATCCTTGAGGTTGAAAGAAGCAAAAACCAAGGTATTACTTTCATTTTGATGTTCATGTCTGCATAAACTTCATTATCTAGGGTTTTAAGTTGTTTTAGTATCCTTATGAGTTGCTGTTTTGTCAGGGCGCTCATTTGCATAAGACGAGCCAGCATACTACCGAGTTTTTGTGGGTGGGTCCTGCCAGAACTGACAGGAAACATAGGAAGCATTATGGAGCTTATAGCCGTAGTGGAATTAAAATATCTGTAAGCACTTCTTCAAATGATGCTCTTTTTATTGCCGGTTGCTGCACCTATCTAAAAGTGTGTTGTTTTGTACTCTCTAATGATTTTATCTCTTTGCTTGTGTTTAGGTTCAAGATTTTGTACATGTATTGGCAGAAGAAGGCGGACGACTTGTCGCTTACTTGGATGATTTGTATGAGGATTACAAAGGAAACAAAATAGCAGTGGTACAATGGCTACACAAAGTTGATGAACTTGGTCTTGATTTACCTCAAAAGTATAATGGCCGAGAGATATTCTTTTCACTTTCTCGTCAAGATCTTAGCATCGAGTGCATTGATGGAGTCACAACTGTTCTCAGTCCTCAACACTATGACAATTTTGTCAAAATGGATGTTCAAACAATTCTGAATCCATATGTATGCCGAAATCTGTTTGATAAGGAAGTTGTCAAGTCTTTTGACATAACTCATGTCAAAGGATACTGGAACCAAAACATACATAGTTTCTTGGCTTCTGATGTTGGGATCAGACCCCGGAAAAGACTGCGAAGATTTGTTGACCACATAGATAGTTCTGGTTTGTGTGGCCCTCTCGACAATAAGTCTAGTGCCCAGAACAGTAATGTAGTAGAAGATTTTGTTAGTGAAAATAAGCATGAGTACACAAAAGGTTCTGAAATAGAAGTGCTGTCACAAGATAGTGGGATTAGAGGTATGTGGTTTAGAGGTGTGGTTATTAAGAAACACAAGGATAAACTTAAAGTGAGGTATCAGGATATTAAAGATGCAGAGGACGAGTCTGTGAATCTTGAGGTAATGATTGCTTTTGTTTGCTTTCATATTTATTTATATTCAAGTATACAGCTTGTTCAGCTGAACTAAATTTTATAATTTGTCCTAGGAATGGATTTTGTCAACAAGAGTTGCTGATGATGATCAGTTAGGGTTCCGGCATTCTGGAAGGATGAAGATTAGACCATCTCTATTGCCAAACAAGAGTGATGTCTCAACAGCTGATGCTGGTTGCATTGTGGATGCATGGCTGCATGATGGTTGGTGCGAAGGTATTGTGGTTCATAAAGAATCTGATGATAAGATCCATGTATATTTTCCAGGTTTGTGAAGGCTGATGAGTTGCTGTTTTTATTATTTCTATTAAAGCTAAAGTATGTTAGCTAACGTTATAAAGTGTCATTTGTGTTTCAGGGGAAAAACAAAAATCAGTTATTGGGTGCAAGGATTTGAGATATTCCGAAGAATGGTTGGGTAACGAGTGGAAACAAATGAAAATCAGACAGGATCTTGTTGGTCCAATTGCTTCTGCCACTGAGACAATTCAATCTCAGGAGAACATATCTACCCTAAGCTCAGGGCGTAAAGAGAATGTGCTAGAAAAAAGAGAACTTGAAGTGTTTGAGCATCAATCCAAAGAGGAGTTGCTTACTCGTTTGACATGGAATTGGTCAACCAAGAGAAAAAGGTGTTACGCTTCCAATAATGAGAACTGCAAGCTCACTTGTCGTCCAGTTGCTTCTTCCCTAACAAACTTACTTATGTCCAGGTAAAATTATCAAATCAGTCGATGATTTGTTTTGTACATTTTGGGTACTTTGGTTAGTGAACTCCCTGTTTGCGTTTTGCAATTTTGCGGATGTACTTTTCAGGCTAAATTATTTGGGTTTGACTTTTTTTTGTAGCTACCTGAATGGCAAGTTGAGCGCTTTACAGTTAGACTAACCCATTGAGATATATTTCTGCTGTAATCTGTACTTATGAATCTTGTTGATGCATAATGAGATATTTTTCTCGGTTGAGTTTTGTTGCTCGAGTTTTTACCAAATTACTTTCGTTGCAAATCTTGTCGATATCTTGAACTCTAGCTATATCTGGTTGTCTGGCAGGTTGCATATCATATCCACTCAATGGACAAACCTAGAACACAAGAAGCAAAACTAAGAAGTCATTCATTTTTTTTTTTGAACGACAATTTTTCTATCTCACAAATATATATTTCACACATGTTTTCAGCGATGCTTGAACTTACCGCTGGACCAAATTCTAAATGGCTAGAAGTAATCCATTAATCCCAGAATAAAGAGTCCTGATAATAAAATTAAAGTTTCAACCGTTAAATGTCTTCAAGCTTTTTAAAGTCATGTTTTGGTACTTGATTTACAAAATGTCCATAAATTATTATAAACTTCTAAAAGAAATTGATTTTAAATAAGATCATTTTTGTAAGTTGTCACTATAAAAGCAGTGATACATGACAGATCCGATCCTATTGAAACGAGATTTTGAACTATTATAGGGTGTTCACAAATAAGGTAATACCCACAAGAACCGAAACCGAACTCTAATCGAATTTATAATTAAACTTAATTTGTCAAGACCGAATCGAATCGAACTAGATATTCAGTTTTTGGTTTCGATATGATGATTTTGGCAAATTATAAACTTTAGAATTGAAAACCGAATTTAGAATAAATATATATTTTGTTTATTCCTAGTATAAATTAACAAAATATTTAGGCTTGAAATAATTTTTTTTTGTAAATTTATATAATTAAATTAAAAAAAAAAACAAAACTATGTAATTCAATCAACCCAAAAACCGAACAAAATTCAAAATTGATTTTGAGCTCAGTTAAATCAAATTTAAATCCGGCCTGATTTTACCGAACTTTTTTCTTAACCAAACTAATTAAACCGATAAACCAAACAACCGAAACGATAGACACCCCTAATGAAATTAGCAAGTCCAAGTAACCCAACCTTGACTATTTAACCCTAACAATTAAAATTTGTAAAGTCCAAGCAACCCAACCTTGACCAGGTTCCCCTTCACCTCACATGACACTTGACCAACGAGTTACATACCCCTATCAAATCAAAATCAAAATCTTAATCCTAAACTCATCTACAAACCAAACGGGCCCTAATATTATTTCTATGAAAAAATTCCTCAAATCCAAAAAAGGCAAATAAACACACCCTTAGATGTTTTGATCATAATATAATATAATAATTATATTTGAACATTTTGTTTAAGCATAAAAAGACCAGAGACATTAAAAACGAAAATATTGAGGCATATAAGTTTTGACCATTTATTGTTAAGAGTAGCTTATACCTTTTACTTTATATATTGCAAGTTTTAATTTGTTATCATTTAAATATAAGAGACCGTTTAATTTAAATATATTCATATCGCACTAAAAGAATACTCGTAGAATTATTACTCCGTATATTATTTAGAATTCGAGTTTAACTTCACATTATGAGTTCAGATTCTAAGGAGCTTGTTTGGGATTATCAGAAATTTTCATGAAATGACGTATGACATGTTAAGGTAATGTGATAGCTAGAACCAATGTTTTGAAAATCGGGTCTCTAATTGACTCGATCGAGTCGTCGGGTCACCGGTTCGACCACCGGGTTAATCCGGCCTTGAACAACAAAAAAATAAAAAATATTTGCAATGATTCAGAAAAAAGTATATATATAAATCATGAGTATTCAATATATCAAGTCTAAAAACCATTTATAAACAAATATAACATGTAAAAATAAAATTACGTCGCAAGTATATATACTTGCTTTATTTGTAAAAAAACACGAAAAAAACGAAAATTAGGCCGGGTCTCGAGAACCGGGTTGACCCGAGTCAATTCAAACCCGACGGGTTTAACCGGGTTTCAAATATATAAAACCCAGTTTAAATTGACCCGTTTTTTAGCCGAAACCAGTTTAACCGGCCAAATCGAATTGGATTTCAAAACATTGGCCAGAACACTTTATGGCTATTTATTTACACATTGATTGTTCCTTAAAGAAGTCATATTTGACAGTTACATATCTCATTAGTTGTGGTTCTATCATTTATGGCCGTTTATTACCATTATTAAGTCATTAATTATTTTTAAAAATGAACCGTATCTTATGAATATTTGTTATAAGAGCATAGGGGTGACTCACCGTAGACAGCATACCGGACCGGATCGGACCGAACGTATTTTGGTCCGGTCCCCGGTCCGGGGTAGGGTTTTTGTTACTTTCAGTCTCGGTCCGGTCTGGTCCGGCTCGGTCCGACTAAAAACCCGATGATTATACCGTGTAGGACCGGACCAGACCGAAGACCGACCCGGACCGGACCGTACCATTTCGGTCCGGTCCTCGGTCCGGTATTTTAGACCAACTCGGTCCTCGGTGCGGTCCGGTCTTGGCCGGTCCGGTCCGGTCCTTGGACCATGCTCACCCCTATAACAGCATCCACAATGAGAGGTATATGAAAAGGTTTAAAACTCATGAAAATGTTTATCTTTTGTTTCAACCATAGTGAGTTTATAGTTTATATCTATGCGGTATGAAGATGTTCAAGATCCTAGATGTAACACCCCCAAATCTGGGTAGCAGCGGAATATTGAATATCCAAGGGCGTTACTTCATAGATCAATAGCACAAGATATGAGAACGACCACTAAACGTGTCGTTTTAAAAAGATACATTGGATTAACAAAATACTTGTTCATTACATAAGCTCATGGCTTCAAATTGTTCGACAATATAAGTAAAGATTTCGGTTTATAACAAATGTTCCCAAAATGTAATACGCTCCAAATCTTTAGTATTGACTCTCCAAGGAGTGACCCCCAATGTATCTTGGTACCTCGTGCCTTATTGACCTGAGAAAAACATGCTTTAAAACGTCAACATAAAGTTGGTGAACTTATAGGTTTATGTATGTAAATGGTAGGACCGCAAGATTTCCAAGTGTATGATTAAGCAACAGATGCAAACATCATAAAAAGTAATTACGTTTTCCTAAGCTCATGACACTAAAGCTCGACATGTATGAATGCAATAAATTGCCAATATTTGCCCGTGAATGATGTTCTAACCCGCAACATCCCAAATCCGACATGGTATGCATCCGTTGGTTCACTCCGTGACACCAGTGAGAGCTACTCACCCGGATGGGGATGTCAATCCCAAATAGATCTATTTATAACACTCGCGCTTACAATCTAGTAATTGACAGTTCATGATAATGGGCTCAGTGGGTTATTGCTACTTAGGCAAACACGTAATCCTAGTATAAAATGTACACTTGCGCCCAAATTGTAAAACAAAGCATGTTCCAAAGATTTGAATCATTTAAATAACTATAAAATATGGGGCTATGAACTCACCTTAGTAAGTAGTCCTCTGGAAATGATAATTATATCCAAGTAAAAGAATCACATCGTCAAATACCTAAGTAAGTACGGCCAGTCTTAGTCTATAAGTTTAGGCTAACGACTCTTGTGTAAACTATAATAAATTGCTAGTTTATATATACTGTTATCACTTGTGTGGTGGTGCACATATTTATTGTATTTGTATTCACTCGATGGATCTTGGAAAGGTATACGATCACACACGTTCTAGTTTACGTATAAACGTTATTAATAAATATTCATATTTATTAAGTCATGGTTTAACTTGTATAATATCCGAATAAAACTCGTCCGATATGTTAAGTATTGATAAAATCACTTTCATTCATGAAGTACCCTTAGGTTTCCTATATTTACAAAAACAGTCCCTATGTTTATGAAAATATAACATTTACACTTTAAACCCCTAGGTTTCCATAATTACACCTTTAGTCCTTTAGCTTTACAATAATTTACACTTTAAGTCATTATATGTTTCAAACAGCCCTTTAAGTTTCAGAAATGTCAAAACAGCCCCTAGAATTTATAGAAAACTGTTTTGACAGTTTTAACCCCAAGTTTCTATTTTTGACACTTTTAGTCCCTTAACTTACAAAAATTACATTTTTAGCCCTATTAAATTCTAACAAGTAGCAAGGGGTTTTAATAAACTCCAATAAGCTACATAAGTTGGGTCAGCTTAATAATAAGCTCGGATGAGCTTATTTTGGCTCGTTGGGCCTTATTGGACTCGTTAATGTCTAATAAGAAATCTAAAGGTCCAATTGAGTTTTCAAAGGTACATAAGCTCTCATTAAGCTTATTTTAGTTATAAGAAATTGTTTGGCTTATTAATAAGCTCGAGTGAGCTCATTTAGGCTTATTGGGTTTGTTAGCCCAATAACCTTAACCCGAAAGGTTTGCAAAAAGTCCATTAAAGTATTCTTCATTTGATCCAACTCATTCTCTTATCTTATTAAGCTTATTTGGGTCTGATTAAGCTATTTTTACCAAGGATGGAGAGGGTGTTGGTTCATTTGTAACTTTTCATTTGCAAGTAATCCTTCCACTTTTTCTCTCTTTCTCTCTCAAGTCTCTCTCTAAAATTCTTCTCATCTCCTAATCTTAATTGCTTGTTCTTAATATGAAGTGAAGTGATTTATTGGTTACCGACACTTGGTATCAAGAGCCAGGGGTGTTTAGTGTTTGATTTGTGGTTTAAAAAATCAAATTTCGTGTATTATTTTTTATTTTTTTTCTTTTCTTTTTGGTTCGACTAGAAAAGCAAGAAAAAACCATGGTTTGATTTTATTTCGTGACTTATGGTGTTAAAGTTGTGTACTTTCGTGCTTAAAACAAACCCTTGTATCATTTAGTGAGGTTCTACAATTTATTTCGTGGCTAAGACGAAAGAT
>BQNB010078960.1:6825-30391 GCA_026074375.1 Tanacetum coccineum
GGCTAGGGAGGGTTGTGCATTGCATCACTAGGTCTATGATGTTAGTCTTCAATGTCAGTAATCATCTTTGTGATTCTTGACAACAGATGTATTGACCCGGTTTCTGCCTAAGTGTAAGGAGGGCTTCTTTCTTTTTACCCTTTATCTTAACTTTTCTTTTTAATTCTCCAACCCCTTTAGCGCTTACCAAGACTTCATAACTAGTAACTAGTTGGGTTTTTTCCAGTACTAGCTCCATCTTAGTCGGCACTTTTACCTTAATCTCACTTTACTCCTTTTTTTCATTCCTAAGGACTTCTACACTATCTAGTGGAATATCCATGGGTAGATCCCTCTCGGTCTGGCTGGATCATAGGAATGGATGACTAAACTTAACCACCTTATAACTCCAATACAGTAATTTAAATGGTCGATCTTTGGTACTTCCACATTTCAACCAACACGTAACCATTTGCTCCCCCTTCATATGTGCATCGTTTAATCGAAAGAGTTTAGCACATATATGGGTTAGCGTACACTAGAGATCTTAAAATTCACATCTTTAATCATATATTTTAATCACATCTTCTCCCCTTATCAAAAATGTCAAATCTCTTGATATTTTGGATATCAATTAAACAAATATTCATGGTTTCGGGGAAAAAATGTCCAATTATTAACAAGCCGATTATTGGAACATTTTAATGCTTCCCCTTAAATCATAAGGGTATTATATGGTGTTTGAGTATGTTAATTTGAAGTTTTTTAAATTTACTAAGAAATTCTTAAAAATTCATACTCAAACATTATATATGCCTAATTTTTTAAGTCTACACTACATATATACATATTCACAAGTTTATAAAATATACAAAATGACCTTATGATGACGAACATAATATGACGAAGTCATATTATTCGTTAAAGTAGCCGGAGGTCAGTTCCGTCGTGTCTCCCTCCAATAAACTTTTTAAGGCTCCTCGTCATCTTTCTTTTCTTTAGCTGCTTGTCAATCGCCTTGATCATGATATTAGCTCTTTTTTTTCCAATGAACTCCATCTTCTCTGTGGCAGGTACTTCATTCGGATATTCTTTGTGATGTCATCCAGCGAAGTTCGAAGCCTTGTTAATGTGCCGTCGCTGAACTTGTAGAGTTCATCTGAGCGCATCAACATGTTTCTCCTTTGGGTGTCAACATAAATGAATCCTTGAGGGTCTTGATATGGGACAAAGTCATTCTGTCCATGTCAGCAATCTGTAGTTCGTCTCGATAATCTCCATTGGAAGTTGTCTTAGCTTCCTCCCGAACCAGCAATCCTTTCTTGAGTAGATTCAAAGATTTCTTGCAAGCCGCATTAAGAAGTCTTGATGTAAAAAGCCCAAATATTCGAAGTACATAATTAATTCGAAACCGTAACACCAAAGTCAGTTAAGTCCCGGATGTCCGCATTTCTTCTTACACGATAGTGATGATATAAATTGAAACACCAAAGTCAACTAAGTCCCATATGTTACAATTATACCCTCTAAATAGCCGAAATGATAACACCTACGTCAACTAAGTCTCAGATGTAGACATTTCTTCCTACAATATATTGACTATCTAAGGGAATCATCGTACCTATGTGAACCTCTTTTATCAAATATTTCTACTCCTTTTAAAAATAAGCTTAGTGATTGACCGTTAAAGGAAGCATTAATTGAATCAGTAACCAATCTTCTCACGCTTAGAATAAATCTTCTTACAACACTTCCACCTAGTATCTTAAATGATGCATACTTGAAACTATGAGATATCTCTTCCCCTATGAAGTTGAAATAGTGCACCCAAAATAAATAAGTTAAACACTGATTTTCTCTGCGGTTATGACTTTTGTATTCCCAGAATGACCTAAAATGAGAATAGGGTATGAATTATATCACGTATACTCATTATCTTTCTTGTATATCTATTCCTTCCCCTTGCTGGTTTCGATACCTCAGACTCAGCAAAACCTAGCACGCACATATACTTGAGATCGTGTTCGAAGAATTGATAAGCTTAAATTTATTCCGTGAGAATCAACTAAGTCTTAAATTGCAAATAAGTCCCTAAAGTTTGAAATAAATAACATCTAAAGCTCTTGTAGTTAATATAAGTTAACTCACCTTGAAATTGTGATCCGTTATTATCAAAAACTTTATCCGTTTTGTTGATAGAAATAATGCCTAAAAACATTATTAATATTTTTCACATCTTTACGTTTTGATAATCACAATATATAAAACTGTTCAATGTAAAGTAAACATAAACCACGTAATTAGTAGTAAATTTTTCATTTCTAAATTTATATCACTTAAATGTATGAATAAAATAAATGCTTAATGCATTTTTAAGAATCAAAGGAATTTTTATTAAGAAATCTCACCTTTTATTAAAATGTTGTAAACATTTTTATAAACATTACCAAAACATTTTCTACAATCAAAGATATATTATTCAAAATAAACATTTTGAAATTCAAATTTTCAGACCTAAAACGGCTAGAAAAGTTCCAAAAAATCCCCCATGCACAAAAGACAAACTGGGGAGCCCCTAGACTAGGGCCGCCCTCCCCTTAAAAAACACGGAGGGTCACCCCCTTATTTTTAAAGGGGATCGCCCACCTATTTTTAAGGAGACAGCCCATAGAAGACGGCTCCTCCGTTTGTTCCTATAATATCTGTACTATTTCCTTACTATTTTTCTTACCTTTTGCACTCATTCTTTCTGTTCTAAAACAGCCCACACATCTCTTTAAAATCCTTTGATCATATAATCATAAAGCTTTGTTTCTAAGTGATCTAAGCTCAATTTCTCAGGTGCAAGAAAAGAATACTTCCATCATCAAATAGAGAAGTATTACACCTTTGTGTGTTGTTGCAATCTTATTGCATCCATATCATAACATGTAAATCATTTGTAAATCTTAGAAAGTTGTGTAGTTGTTAGATCTTGTATTGTTTAAGTTATAGTTAGATCTTGGTTGATCTTCCTATTCTGTTTAGTTATTGTGATTATAGTAGTGGCTTGTGAAGTAGTGGTGGAAGAAAACTAAGATGAAGAAGTTGTGTAGCCGTGAAGTAAAGTGTGTGAAGTTGTGGAGATTGGTTCCTAGCTAAGATTAAGAAACTCGACATCTAGCTTAGTGTCAGAAATCATGATAAGCGAAAGTTTGTAAGGTTTTCTCTGCCATAAAGGGAGCTGTTGACATAGTGAAGAAAACTCTCAGAGTTAGTGTCTCCCGAGGATGGAGTAGGGCAATAGGTGCTCGATACGAACCACTATAAATCCTCAACGTTGAGGATTTGATTAATCTTACCCTTATCTCATGTCTTACATTAAATTTCTCATACTAAACCTCTTAATTGTTTACATAAGTATCTTTGTTTCATATTGTGCAAGTGTTGAATTCACACAAAGTCGAATCTAGAATTTTTATAAACACTTTAAAACCTTAAATTAAAAAGCGGTAAACTATTCAACCCCCCTTCTAGTTTTCCACAATTGGTATCAAGAGCCACGTTAAACAAGATTTTTAAAATAAATTGTAATATTAAAACTTGAATCGATCTATGGAATCGAAAAAATATTAGAAGGCTAAGCTATGCAAGGACCACCATATTTAAAGTGATGATAAGGAAATTAGTTTCCTTTGGGGACCCAAGCCATTACTGACTTGGATCTGCCTCGTGCATCAATATAATTTTGTCTCTTGAAAGTAATTGATGCACTGTTAAGTTTGGTAGGTCTCCAAATCCAACATGCTGAGCCCTTAACAACATTAACCTGATATGCCCTAACAGCATTAACTACTGCTGAAGTTGGCCTAACAGTATTAACTACTTTTGGCTTAGCAGTATAAACTTTTTCCTTAGAAGTATTAACTTTTTGGTTAAAGATTTTGTTAGTTAATGTTGTTCTTGATTGATAGGGCATCTTTACAGTTGATTGTGCTAATTTTGAAAAACATGACATTGGTCTAGCACTATAAACTGTAGTTTTGGTATGAGCAGTATTAACAGGCTTAGCAGTATTAAGTGGTTTTAGGCCAGTTTTCATTAAAACTGCTCTGGGAATCTTTTTAGCAGAATAGTTATAATTCACCCTTGTATAATTATTCCCATTTACCGTCCCTTCCCTTTGATGGTAATTGCAGTAAGCCTGCACATGGTCAAAGCTTCCACAAATAAAACATACTTTATTATACATCACAAAATCACCTCCTAGCTGTTGGGATTTAAGATTATTCTAGTTTCTTTGATTCCCCCTAGGTTTTTGTGATTTGTACATCTTTGCATACTTAACTGGTTTCCTAGCTGGTTTTTCTTGTTATTTAACAGATTCTATCTTAATTGGAAAAAACAGTTTACTTATCTTTTTTTGACACCAACTTCTCACCTAATGGGGCATCAAGAGTTTTCTTAACCTCATTAGAGGTATCTTTACAAACACTCTTACTGGCCTTAGGTCTATAGCCTTCAAACTCAGGTTGTTGGAACTCTTCAAGACCAGAGTTGGACAAATCAATAGTTGGGGGTGCAAATAAGCCTATAAGTGGAGGTGGAACATCATTATAGCTTACAAACCTCACACCTTTTCTACTGTTATCAAATATTTGACTCCCTATTAATTTATCTAAGCTCTTAGAAGCATTTTCAAATTTGTCAATTTTAATCTGATTGCTCTCTTTTTCTTTCTTAAGCTTCTCTATCTCACTTTTAAGAGCATTGATTTTTGGGTCTTTAATTGAGGTGTCTCTTTTTAGAACATCAATTTAGGGTCACAAAACATAACCTCATTTTTCTTGTAAAAGACAAGTTGTTCTTCTACAGATGCTAAACCTCTTTTATAGGTAGCTAGATTAAACTCAGATTTATTAAACTCTATTCTTAAATTATCATATTGAGTTTTAAGAGTTTCAAAGCTTTTAAGACAGGTGTTAGTACAAGTTTTGTCATTATTGTACCTAGAGTCTAATAAAGCCATAAGTGCCATGTTTGTAGGGAATTTATCACCTGCCATATAGATCTTATTCAAAACCAGCTCCATCAATAGCCAATATGGCTTTGGAAGAAGTTTATTCCACATATACAGTCCTTCTAGAGCTGTCTTAATTCCTGTTTCTGCTGTCTTGGTTTCTAGATCCTCTGCACTCCCTTGCAAAGTGTCCCAACTTGTGGCAGTTGAAACACCCCACCTTAGACTTGTCATATCCAGCTGTGTCACTCCCAGTGATAGTGATCTTTCTATCAGTTTTCTAGAAAAACCTTCTTGTCTTCATGCTCAGCAATGCTAACTGCCACTTCAAATCTATTTCTTCTAAGTCATCTTCATGGATTTGTTCAAGGTCCTCATGTACAAGTTGAGACCCGTTTGGTTGATTGGCCAAAAATGCATAAACAGTGGCATCACTTAAGTTAGCAGTACTAGCTTGAGTACTAGCAGTGCTAACTTGAGTGCTAGCAGGACTAACTTGAGTGGTAGCAGTACTAACTTCATAAGCAGTATTAACCTCATTAGTACTGCTAGGAGATGACACAAAAGCCATGTTTTGTGAGCTTGAGCTTACAGTTCCTTTAACCTCTTGTTCAACAATCTTGAAATTGTTGTAGAGATCATCAAAGCTTATTGCGTCTAGATCAGGTTTGTTCCTCTAGACCACAACATGAGTATTCCACTCAGAAGGCAGACTTCTCAAAAATTTCAAATTGAGATCTTCTTGTGAAATATTTTCACCCAAGATAGCCAGCCGACTTACAATCTTCTGAAGCCTGTTAAAAATAAAGTCAAGAGACTCAGTGCTTGAAGCATTAAAGTTCTCATACATTTGCTTCAGAAGAGTCTTCTAAGTCTTCTTTGTGGCTTTATTACCACCGAATCTTGTTTGTATAGCAGCAAATAAAGTCTTAGCATCCTTATACTGATTAAATGTCAGTAGATGTTCATTAAGAAGTGCCATCAATAACATACTTATTTCCTTCACATCATTCTTCTTTTGAACCTTTTCATCAGCAGTTACAGGACCTGGTATTAGTGTAGTCGAGGTACCTTCAGTATTTGTTGTTGTTTGAGCTGCTGGTTTGAATGAGTTTCCATTCTCTATGACATCCCATAAAGCATAGTCTTGTACTTGAAAGTATTGCTCAATTCTTAGCTTCCACATATCATATTCACCCTGTTTGAGAATGGGCAACTTTGCAGTAGTATTGGTTTGAGTAGTTTCTAAATCCATCTTTTCCTTGTGGTAATCGGATTTCTTCTTGATAGTTTCTTCTAGATCAAAGTTTCAGAACACAAGCTTTGATACCACTTGTTGATCCCAACTCAAGATCTAATCCTTAGCTTGTAAAGGTTAAGTTACTTTGGAAAAATCTAAAACAACTATGTTAGAAACTTTGTGAATACTAAAGAGTATGCAAAATCTACTCTTTAATACTTAGAAGAATATTAATGAAACAGTAAATTGCATGAACAATGAACAATGATATTACTGAAAAGCTCCAATATTATTATCAATAATACGAGTACTCTATGTAGTACTAGGGTTTACAACCTTGAAGCTATATATCAAAAATGTTTATGTATCACACGTAACATCATAACCTAGGATCTCTTTTATACACTAAGGAGTCCTTTACAAGATAACTACAAATCTTCTATTATTTATAATATTTATAACATATCTTTATAATAATAGACTTACTCTAAATAAGTCAATACATATCACTTCACACTTCTTTATCTCTTTAGTAGTCTTTAATCATCATGCAACAGTCTTAAGTCCTTCAGCCGTGTTAAGTTAGCACTAGCAGTACTAATCTTACTCTAGCAGTACTAACTGGTTAGTACTGGCAGTTGTAACTTTAAGCAATACTAACTCTTGGCTTGGCAGTACTAAGTATGAACACATTTAATTTTCAGCATATTTGACCTTTTTCTTTCCTAGCCAATTTATTACAGGAAATGGACGACCCCGACATTACTATGGAAGAATATATTCACCTTGAACCCTAAAAAGCACTCACCACACCCCTCCACAGTCAGGGGGCCGGCCAGGAGTCTTAATGGGAAATACTGCTACGTATGGTAAGGTCAGGTATTTTGAATATATCAACTACTTCAAAGATTTTGAGAACGAGTTCCCAGCCTTTGTTTACAAAGATGCTTTGACATGTGAACCAGAAGTCTCATCTGAACCTATGGTAAGTGCTCGTCGTGTCAAAAAGGTTGATTTTGATTATGAAATATCATTCGACGAATCTGATGATGAAGATTACACTTTTACATACGATAAAATTCACTTACTTATGAATTAATTTTTGTCAATGATTTAAAATTAGATTCGGGCAATGATGATAATAAAATCGATATCAAATTAGTCTTTCGGGGGGATTTAGCTATCGAGCCATTACTAATGTAATAGTATCAACACACTAAGGTCAATAAAACTTTTGAAAACAAGTTCATGGATACAATCACTTAAATTTTTCAAAACTAAAAAACTTTTATCAAACAATTAGGTATTAATATCGCGACTTGGAATTATCTTATCGAATGGATGCTAATAAATCTTATTAAAAATTTATATGTGCCATTTGGCATCCCGTTCGACCCCAAGTTGTTTTATAAGGATGGGATGTAGCTGGAAACAAGTCTAAATTAAAGACTTTTCTGTAAATAGAAGTGCTTGCCGAAAGACAACCTGGAATGTAATTTTCATTTTTTTATCGAGTTTGTCTTCCCAGACTGCCAATACGGCGTATCCAACCTCACTGGATACGGCGTATTGATTATCTGGACGTTATCCAGTCTTTATTTTTCAGCATTTAATACTTTATCGTCAGTTCAGTCTATACAGTGTATTCATTAAATGAATACAACGTATTAGACGACTGACCCGTATCCAGATACTTTTTACAGATCTCAATACGGCGTATCCTGGTTTATGGATACAGTGTATCAACTTCCTATACACTTTTAGGTTTTTATTTTTATTTCTAACCAACGAATACTGGGAGACAGAATTTGCATTTGTTTTCTTATGATTAATACAGGACTTTCTGAACAAAAAGATGAATTTGGTAGAATGCTTATTTTCTAGAATTATATGTGTGTAGTCATGCTGGTATTCAGACGCATTTACAACACACCATCTTGCTCATAAATGCAACATGGAGGATCATACCGAGCAAATACCAGGGGAGTTTTCAGATCTAATTATTTAATTTCCTATTTTTAATGTTATATTTATACAACGAGGGCATTGCATATTTTAAGTTGGGGAGGAGAATTATAACACTTACTTGTCCGTATTTTTACAATTAATATGCCTAATTTATATCAAAATTTAAGTTTTTAGCTTACTTTTGTGAAATTATTAGTTGCATGACCTCGCACACATAACCCTTGTTAGATATTGTTAGAATTTAAGCCTTATCCGTTTCCCAATTTTTACCCAAATTCCACAAAATTATGAGTGTGTCGGTGATGTTGTAAACTTTAAAACTTGTCTTGGTATATCTATTGAGGTCAATAATAAGCACTATTTTTAATAGATGAAGTGACATTTTTAAACTGGTAAATTTCTAAGATTACACCAAAAAGCCTATACATGTTGTGATATTAACTAACTACACTGGTTAGTTAACCCCATATAAACCCTTTGTTTACTCTCATTTTTAGAGTAAGATACCCTTAGAAAAACCTCTTGAGCCATTCCATTCTTTTCTTACACCAATTTTTATTTCGTTACACCTTTACACCTTAGCCTACCCTATTAGATTAAGTCCTTAATCGGTTGCTAGTCACTTTTGTGTAAAGTATTGTATTTCCTGTCGCGATGCATATTTTCTATCTCTGGTATGGTCGGGAAATTGCACATTGCAATTGCACATTGCAATTGGGCACGTGTGTGAATTTTCTATCTATGGTTAGGACGAGAAATTGCACAAAGCAATGGAAAAATGTGAAAGTAGTAGTTTTTTAATCTTAGTGTGTTTACTACTTTCACCAGTATGATCAGAAGTAGAATCCAGATTTATCGTATTCGTAAAGTGGTGAAATTTTACACCGTAGTTCATTTTTCAGTATTAGTAGGTAAAAAAAATCAAAGAAACAAAAAAAAATACAAAAAAAAGATTGAGAGAGAGAAAAAAGTAAGGTTTGTGAGATAATCGGTTCGTCTAAGCTTAACCGATATTATTATTTGAAGGATCGATTATTCGTTGGTACGTGTTATAAACCAAAGATGTAAAGTTATGTTGTAAATTATTTCTAGTTGGTCGCAATTGTAAACCAACTATGTATTTTCATGTATAAAGTGGTAGATATCGCCACTAATGTTGTATAGTATGTATATTATGGATGATTGGGAGTTGACTGTTACGGGAACGCCAACTAAGACGATCAAGACATTTATGAGTCTATGATATTATGTATTCTTCATGGGGATGATCGGAAAAGTAACTAGCAACACTGTTCCTTATTTGTTTGGACTTCATCTATAGTTTTCTTTTTTTATATAACAACAATTATATATTTCCCATACCTAATCAGTAACCTTGGGTCTTACTCGAATGAGGATGTGAGCAATCACATATATCTATTCCATCATTATAGATGTGTATTTGTGATTTTGTCCGCCTTGTTGGTGTATTACTTTTGGTAAAAGATTAGATGATTCATACCCTATATTGTTCTTCATCCTAACCTTTGGTTTTACTCGAATAGGGATTTGAGCAATCATGTATGTCTATTCCATCATTATGGATATGTATATATGATTTTGTCGGCCTTGATGGTTTACTACTATTAGTGAGGATTACTAATCCTATTCTTTAGCTTATTCGAGTTAAGGATTGAGCAATCATATATGTATATTCCATTGTTATGGATGTGTATGTGTGGTTTTGTCACCTTTTCTGGAATATTGGTATCGATAGAGATTGGAAAGAACAATCAACCCTTAAACCTTAACCTAATTTACCCTTTTAGACTTGTCACTCCTTAGCTTTAGTGGTGGAGATGTGTATCCTTGCTAAGCTTATGATAGAATACTCGTCGTAACCGAGAAATTAAGCGAATTAGTTACATGTTACCACATAGATTAGTTGAGTGATTTGAGTGTTTTCATTTTCCTATTTTGTTAGGTGTTTGGTTGTGCTAGTAATTAAACAAAAAAATTGCTTAAAGGAAAAATCTTAAACCTTGGTTTGGGATACATTTTCATAAGTTGTTAAAGTCTACTTGAGGACAAGTAGGATTCAAGTGGGGGGATATTTGATGACATCAAATAACGTCTATTTTATAGCATCATTTATCCAGCTAAATTGCTCGTTCTATATTATTTTATGCATAAATTGGTACTTAAATGTTTATATTAGTTATTTGCAGTAAATATGGAGCAATTGGTGAAGATAACTAAAAGACGCACATTTTGGAGTTTAAACAAAGAACTCAAGAATCTGTTGTTCTGACAACCAATACGCCGTATCCATCAAGGAAGATACGGCGTATCTGCGCTGAAACTTCATAAGCAACCACATAGTTATAAAGACCAATTTCCGCCGTTATCCATTGATAGTATCATACGCCGTATTCACATGGCGTTCTGAAAATATTATAGAAAGATATTTATCCATGGTCCCCCATTTCAAGAAGACCCCAAAACAATACGCCGTATTGACAACATCCAATACGGCGTATCGACCGAGTTCCAAAGGTTAAAAATACCGAACCTTAAAGACGAATTATAGTGTGCAAAAATATACCAAAGACTAAGAAGAAGGCATTAACCACTAGGTTCGACTTTTAGAAGAAAAAAGAAGCTACAAAGATTTTGCAACGCCCTTCAATCCATAAGGTAACCCTTGTAAATTATTATACTCTAAATACACATTTGGTTTTTGGTATCATTCATTAACTTGGTTAGGTTACCTTAATCGTTCGTCTATGACATTTATATTCGTTATAATGGTTATTGGCTAAAACCTTTAGGTATTAGCCACGTTTATCATAATTTAACGTTTGGTTATGTTTATCTTGATTGCATCTTATAGGTTGTGTGTTGCTTTATGTTTATCAATTTATACTCGTTTATGTGCTTAAGTATGCGACCTATCATTCAACTGGATCTAGAAAACAGACCAAGTGGACTAGGTGTTGGGATAACTCTTCATATTGCAATTTATATATGTAGAGTAATAAGTTCACAAATATTGACATGTCTTTGCCTTTGGTTTAGTGAACAAGTTAGACTAGCAGGTGACCTAGGATCAACAAATAACGTTCTGATTCCTTGAATAAAGATCTAGACAGTGGACTACTAGTATATAAAGAGCCGTTAAGCAGTAAGTTAGTAAAGTCTCGATGAGCTAGGATTCAATAAGATCACCATTATTATTTTCTAAGATATATTATAATCAACCATGATTGCTTTATGTGGCATGTGTTTAATTATGACAGAATTGGCATGTCTAGGTTTTAGGAAGAAGTACCGCCTAAATCTAGGAATGATATATCGACAACGAGATAAGACAATCATTGCACTTATAAACTAAAACTTATGTTTAATTAGATTACATATGGTTAATATGTTTTCCTTACAATAGGCTTGACCGCTTCTCTATCTTCTAAATATTAGCTTATGTGTGTAAATCGCCCAATCTCAGTCTAGGTAAACCAAAACTCATGCCAGTATCTCACGCTGAAACCCCCCCCCCTTTTGCCATTAGTTTTAGGTTTAACTTAGGTATAACATAGAATAAATTAGGACTAACATAAGTAACTAAAATACTGATAGAATTAAGAATTAACTCTCTCATTCTTAGTGATCGACATCTTACTTACCAACGAAACTACAACTGATCGGGTACACTGCCCGTTAGTGTTGTTTTAGGTATAGTCGACAAAATATAAATAGTAAAAATTGATAATAAATAATACCTACGCACAACGACTCATCAACTCTTCCTCTCCTTACACACCTGAACAAAATGGTGCTGCTGAAAGGAAAAAACAATACTCTCATAGAAGCTACAAGAACAATGATGTCAGGTTCTGTCTTTTCAATGCAATACTAGACTCAGCCACTGCATGCTACACTCATTGTTAAAAGACATCTCAAAACTCTCTATGAATTTTTTCATGGGAGATTTCAAAACATCGACTTTCTTCATGTCTTTGGATGTCCAGTTTTCATCCACAATTATAAAGATCATGTGGAAACTAGAAGGGGGGGGGGGGTTGAATAGTTTACAGGTTAATTGGCGTTTTAAAATATTACTTTTAAAATTGTTAGATTCGAGTATATGTTCTGTTGATAGAAATAATGCCTAAAAACATTATTAATATTTTTCACATCTTTACGTTTTGATAATCACAAAATATAAAAACGTTCAATGTAAAATTAAACGTAAACAAGTAATTAGTAGTTAATTTTCATTTCAAAAATTATATCACTTAAAAGTATGAATAAATAAATGTTGAATGCATTTTATGATCAAAGGAAATTTTTATTCAACCTCACACTTTTATAAAATGTTGTAAACATTTTTATAAACATTACAAAACATTTTCTACAATTAAAAGAAATGTTTTATTCAAAATAAACATTTTGAAATTCAAATTTTCGGACATAAAACGGCTAGACAAGTTCTAGAAAATCCCCCCTACACAAAAGACAAACTGGGGAGCCCCTAGTCTATGGTGGCCCCCTTAAATACACGGGCGGCCCCCTTAATTTTAAGGGTACCGCCCACCTATTTAAGGGGACCGCCCATAGGTAGACGCTCATCCAGTTTGTCCTATAAATACTGAACTTTTCATGACTAATTTTCTCACATTTTTGCACCAAAAACCAAAAAACAAAATAAAAAAAATCATTTCTTTCTGATCTAAAACAGCCCACACATCTTATTAAAATCCTTTGATCATCTAATCATAAAGCTTTGGCTCAACTTCTCAAGTGCAAGAGAAGAATACTTCCATCATCAAGTGAAGAAGTATTACACCTCAAGTGTGTATTGCAATCTTGTTGCATCCATATCACAATTTGTAAATCTTGTAAAGTTGTGTAGTAGATAAATCTTTGTGATTGTTGTAAGTATAGTTGAATCTAGTGATTCATCCAAGTTGTGATAGTTAGGTGTGAAAGTAGAAGTGAAGTAGTGGTGTGAAGAAAACTAAGGTGTGAAGAAGTTGTGTAGTTGTGAAGTTGTGTTGTGAAGTCGTGAAAGTAGTGAAGAAGTTGTGAAGTCGTGATAGATTGGTTCTAGCTAAGATTAGAACTCGACATCTAGCTTAGTGTCGGAAATTGATATAAGCGAAAGTTGTGTACGGTTTTCTCCGCCATAAGGGAGTTTGTTGACATAGTGAAGAAAACTCTCGAGTTTGGTGCTCGAGGAGTGGAGTAGGGCGAAGAGGTGCTTCGTTACCGAACCACTATAAATCCTCGCGTTGTGGTTTGATTGTTCTTACTCTTATCTCTTGTCTTACCTTATTTGCTCATACTATCCTATTAATTGTTTAGATAAGTATATTGTTTATATTGTGCAAGTGTTGAATTCACATAAAGTCGAATCTAAGTTTTTATTAACAAACATAAACATTAAATTAAAAAGCGGTAAACTATTCAACCCCCCTTCTAGTTTTCCACAATTGGTATCAAGAGCTACGTCAAACAAGATTTTTAAAATAAATTGTATTTTAAAACTTGAATCGATCTATGGAATCGGAAAAATATTTAGAAGGGCAATCTATGCAAAGACCACCACTATTTGAAAGTGATGGATTTATTTATTGGAAAAATAGATTCGAAACTTATGTGAAGTCAAAAGATCTAGATCTTTGGCATGTTATTACCGATGGTGATTTTCCTCCTATTCAAAATAATCCCGAAACTAAAAAGGATGAAGTTGTACCTTTTCATAAACAAAACGATGATCTTAAAAAGAAACTTGCAAAAAATAATGAAGCTAAAATGGTAATTTATAATGCTTTGCCACGTAAAGAATACGAAAGAATTTTTATGTGTCAAACCGCAAAAGAAATTTGGGATACTTTGTTAATCACTCATCAAGGTAATAATCAAGTCAAAGCTAACAAAATAGATCTTCTTGTTCAACAATATGAACAATTTATGATTCCGGAAGAGGAGTCAATAGATAATGCATTTGCTAAATTTAACACTATTATTACTAGTCTAAAAGCACTTGATGAAGGTTTTTCTAGCAAGAATTGTGTTAGGAAATTTCTTAGGGCATTACATCCAAAATGGCGCGCGAAAGTCACGGCGATTGAAGAATCAAAGAATCTAACAACCTTACCTCTTGACGAACTTATTGGAAACTTGAAAGTTTATGAAGATTAATCAATGTGTGTGTTATTCTATCTCCTCTATCTTCTTTGTGTTTTCTCTTTTAACTTTTCACATGGTAGTTATAGTTTATATTTTATGTGTAATATTTCTTTTTCTTGTATGTTTTGAACTTAAAATATCTTGTTATACCGTACTAGCGTTGATATGAAGTTATAAAAATTAGAGCACCGATTATATAGCATAAATGAATATATCTAAAAGTATGTTAATCGTACGTGACATCCATCTTGTGATAATGACAAAAAGAGATACCAACTTGTTTCATAAAGCCCAATAAAAATTGATGTAGATTCACGTACATAGTTAAGCTCATAATTTAGATTATTTAATTATTTTTTCTAAAAAATATAAATGATTGGTTAGTTGAATTAGACATAAATCCGTGGAGTGTTTAGTATAAATTTTGTAAAGTTAGAGAATTGTATACATCCATCAATGGTGTCACTATAAGGTCTAAGTTAGAAAAATACGTATTCTGCCATCTTCATCTTTAGAAAAACATACTCCGAAATGGTGGAGACAATTTTATGGAAATTCCAAAAAATAAAAGGGAAGAAAGTAAAAGTGAATAAAGGAAATAAAAGATCCCCATAAGGAGAAACATAATAAGTAGGGAGTTTCTTGGTAGTCAAAATCCTTTAACTTTTCCCAAAGATAACAAGACTCTTGTTAGGGCGTCTCCCATAAACCCATTTCCCCCACTTATCTATTTTCTCTCTTGTCTTCTTCACCAAACCTTACTTTTCTTCCTTTAATCTCATTTGCCATCTAGTATACCCTTCTTTAACATTACATTGGCCATCAAAAAGCACCCTCTCTCATTAAGTTTTGTATCTAAGAAGCAGAAAGTGTCAAAAAAACATGGAAATTCATTCTTCATGTCAAGTTGTTGTTTGTCCTTTTGAAATTATGTTGTTTTAGTTACTTCAAAATTCTCATCCTACGAAGAATGCTTCTCCAACATTTGAATACCAAGATCTTTCTAGTAACGCCAAACACATTCACTACTTCAAAACTCTCATCGCAAACTTAGGTTTTACGATTCAATATCGAGTAAAAAACAGTATAAGTTAAAATGAGTCCTTTAGTTAGAATTGGGGTTAACTAGCCAACATAACTATTTTTAATTACAAGGAAACGAAAAGTAAATTTATCGAATTGAATATTGAATAATACCATTTTCTCTAAGTTTAAAGATTTAGAAACAATTACATATGTTCCTCTAGTTATTTAAACCGACAATAAATTAATAGGTCTCTTTTATACAAAATCTCAATCTTTCTATAAATAAAGTTAATATTTCAGTCAACCAAACAAAGTCGAGAAGTAATAATAAGAGGATTCATAATGATGAAGAATGTTGGTGAGGCTAAAGATTAGATATTGTAGGGTCCCTCATGCGGCTGCGGTAAAATTACGATAGAATGCATGCAACTAATCATCATATTATAATACAGCATCTATTAACCCCAAAACATCAACATTAATCACAGTGCCATACCTCTATATCGTTGATTCATGTTTTGCACTGCATGCAATCCACTATCCAATTGTAGAACGGACAACCATTCTGTTAAATTTATTAGTTGTTTCTTTCGTAGTTATATAAATATCAAGTAAATTAAAATTTAAATTGCACGTATCTTATGATTACTCCTAAAGCGGATAATTAAATATAGTGTCACCTTTGTATATGTGCAGAAAGTATGATTTATTTATATCGAGGCTAAGTCAAGGCGGCTTGTTTCATTTTTTTCTTGACAGATATTACAGGGTAGATATATATGATTTAGTTTTGTCTTTGTTCAAGAGAGAAGTGATTTTTATGGTCCTAACCCAACAAGAGAGAATAAAGGCTTGATCTCGACTCATTAAGAGAGCAATTAAAGAAAAAGAGAAACACCCCCTAAGTGTCATAAGTAAGGGTTTAAACCAAGGTAACAAGCTCGAGATCCTACCGTAATGATCGTTTTCGTCTTTGCAAGATCGAGATTGAAGATCGGATCGGGATCGTAAGATCCTACTATAATGTCATTTTCCTAATAGTCTTTGTAATATTATACAAATCTACAAATTATTATATATCTAAACACAAAATTATATAAATATTTCATAGAAATGTTGTCATAAATTATGTTTATTAAATATTTAAGACGCTTAACATGTTGCTTTTTTAATTATACAAGACACAATCAATAAATTTGTAATTTTTTAGTTTGAGGTTTGAGAAAAAGTAAGATTGGATCGTATAAGATCATAAGATCCTATATTCCTTTATTTAATTTTTTAATTATATCATTTCTTACCTTACCTTAATTTCTTACAAAAATCTTCGTAAAATTGGTAAACCTTTTTACATGCAAACTACATACTAACTTTCTATTTATAACTTTCATTTCACCAACATACTTCTATATTTTGAAAGTTTCTTACTAACTCTCATATTTTACGAACCTAATTTTCTTCCAATATATAATACTTTCCATATTAATCCAACACATAATTATCCACATATTGACATAGTAATGCATGCAAACACGTCACTCATTCTGCTGTCACTACACGTAAACAAAAATAGAAATAATCCTCAAATACCTCAAACTCATTCAAAAAGGAGATGAACACGCACCTCAGAATGATAATCATGCACAAAGATAAAGTCACATAGATCACAAATATAGCACATATAAACACTTAGCCAACTCTAAAAGGCATGACTAACCTGATCAAATCACGAGTGTCACAGTATCCTCTCCTTAAGGAAATCTCATCCGAGATTTAACTAGCCGGTTCAACAGCACGATCAACAAATAACTGAGGATACTTAGACTTCATATGG
Source organism: Tanacetum coccineum (assembly GCA_026074375.1). Classification (NCBI taxonomy): domain Eukaryota; kingdom Viridiplantae; phylum Streptophyta; class Magnoliopsida; order Asterales; family Asteraceae; genus Tanacetum; species Tanacetum coccineum. The sequence goes on from BQNB010078960.1 coordinate 24,043, forward strand.
TCTTCACGCTCCCAAGTGAACTCGGGACCACGCTTTGAATTCCAACGAACTTTCATAAATGATATCTTACTACGCTTCAAACTCCTAACCTCACAGTCCATAATCTCTATGGGTTTAGAGTCTTGTCGATCTTGATTTCTTCTAATGGCACATGTAGATTAGCATCCGCCAAACACTTCTTCAATTTTGACACGTGGAATGTGTCATGCACACTACTCAATTCCTCGGGAAATCTTAACCGATAAGCTACAGGGCCGATCCTTTCAAGGATCTCGAATGGTCCTACATACCTCGGTGCTAACTTACCTTTCTTTCCAAAACGTATCACGCCTTTCTAAGGCGACACTTTCAGTAACACTTAATCACCGACTTCAACTCTAAGGGTTTATGCCTATTATCAGCATAGCTATTTTGGCGATCTCCTGCCGCTTTGATCCTTTCCTTAATCAATACTACTTTATTAGTTGCCTCTTGTACCAATTCTTGTCCAATTAATTAACTTCCTCCAATTTCAGCCTAGAGGACAGGTGACCTATATTTCCTTCCATACAATGCCTCAAACGGAGCACATCGAATACTCAAATGATAACTATTATTATAAGAAAATTCAGCTAAAGGTAGGTGAACATCCCAACTGCCACCAAAGTCGATCACATACGCTCTTAACATATCCTCCAATGTCTGAATTGTACACTCACTTTGTCCATTGATGAGGTGTCATTTTATACACTTTTTTGGGGTCGTTTAACCCCCTAAATTGTGCATTTATGCCCAAAATAGGTACTTAATCGTTCCTTTTTAGGTATTTCGTATTTGGAAGACATTTAGAGGAAATACACGTGACTTGGGTTCATTTAGAGAAGAAACGGACAAGACTGCAGACCTACACCAACATTACTCAAGAATTTCTCTACAGTGGCTGGAGACGGCTTCACCAATATAACGTGACGTCGTCACAACGAAGACCAAGACGGCGTCACTGGATCTCACAACAGCGTCAGAGTACACGACCTAGCCCATTATCTAGAATATTCTCTTTCATGATGGCGCCACGATTAAAATGCGACGCAGTCAAAGCGATTTTCCTATATATACAAACCCAAAATTAGGGTTTTGTGTGTGTAACTTTAGAATAAAAAGAGGGTAAGAACCCTAGTTCGTTTAGCAGCTGTTAGGGATGATTTTTTGGCCTAAAAACCCTATTGTACTTCCTCTAACTCATGTTTTAATCAAGTAAGGTTTATTTAATCATTCAATATGTTTATGTGTTGTTTGATTCATCTATGATCTTGCTTTATTAACATGCTAGGCTAAGCCTCCTATTGTGTTTATTTATGATTGTATGAAACCTAGAATGTAGATCTTAGTAGTGTTGCTTCTTGTGATGGATGTGCATGTTAGGTCTTAAAAACTAGCTTTTGTCTGCATTGCTGTTGATATGTCTAGGAAAACATGAGTGTGTAGAAAGGATACCATCGGGTAACAGTCTTCGTACTACCTTGCCCCCTAATATGGTTGATCCACTCTTGCTATATTTCACATGCACTTAGTGTACTCCTAGGGGCCTTGTAATAGTCTTTATACTACCTTACTTGTGAGTTGCTCTAGTGGAATACTAAGTAAACGGCGGGTTCATGTAATTCATTCATGACTTAGGAAATAGTTACACAGATCATCACAAGGGTGACAAAGCAACAACACTAGGAGAAGAAATCTAGGGAGTAATACATGATTAAACGAAATGTAAAAACCGAACCGAACCGAACCAAACCAGTTTTATAATAATATATAATTAATATAATATTCTAAAAATTTTAAATTTATATTTATTTTATGGATGAAATTATTATAATATATATTATCTTAATGTTTATATATATGTTTGTCGTGTACGTGTGTTTACTTGACAATATGTCGTTACAATGACAATGATCATACTATGCATATTTTCACATGCATGTGTGTGTCTCATTTATATGTGTATAATTGTAAAAATTTGTGTAAACATTATTAGGCTCATATTGACAAAAAAAATTAAAAAAAATAACCAATTTTCTACGTAAAACAAGTTTATTAATATAAATTAGCAAAAACCAAATTTAAACGGTTTGTAACCGAAAAAACCGAAAAACCAAACCGCAAAAACCGTGAAACCGAAAAAACGAACCGCCAAAAACCGAGCGGTTTCGGTTTTTGGTTTTATAAAAACCGAATATTTCGGTTCAGTTTCGGTTTTAGCCAAAAACCGACCCAAACCAAACCGTGCACACCCCTAGTCTTCATACTACCTTGCTTGTGCGTTGCTCTAACGGAATGCTAAGTAGATGGCGAGTTCGTGTAATTCGTTCATGACTTAGGAAATAATTACACAGATCATCACAAGTGTGACAAGGCAACAACACTAGGAGAAGCAATCTAGGGAGTAATACATGATTAAATAAACACAGTCTTTTATCTTATTGTTATCACCACTAGTTTATATTATATTTAGTTTTTTTTTTTTGAACGACAACTTTTATTAAAGAAAACCAACTAGCAAGAAGCTAGAGGAGAATTACAAGGAAATTAAATAAGGCCGTTGAAGCCAACAATCCCAGCTAAAAATACGATTACACCTCGAATGAATCCAAGTAAAGGAGCGAGAAACAATGTCATCGAACAAAACATCTTGACGAGGGTGTTGCGTCGAAAACAGCAGCTGGTTCCTATACATCCAGATACTCCACCAAACCACATAAAAAACCCCCTCCAACATCTTTTTCAGCTTGGAGCTTAACCTGATGGAGCTAAACCACACAAGCCAGTCTGCATACGAGGAAAAAGGAGACCACGAAACATTCCACCAACGACACACCAACCTGGCAACATCCCTGGCCAGACAGCAGCTAAAAAATAAATGAGACGAATCTTCCTGGGCTGAAAAGCAAAACCAAACATCCTCTCAAATATATGATTTTACTTGCTTTTCATAAAATATAAAAATACAAAAATAATCTTCCCTCAACCCTTAGAATTATGTTAAACCGTGATCAAGTCTTCCCAACATATTCCTCGAGTGAACGATAACATCCCCCCGAGTCTTGCCTATACTACTACTACAACGATTAGGTGCTCTGCCAGTGAGTTGTAAAACTTCTTGTTGAAGTCTAACGACGACCGCATCATATGTGTTTTTGATTTCTTTTATGTCCCTTTGTATGTGTTCTCTCTTGTCCTTTTTTGTGCGTATCTTGTGCCCTTTGCTCGTTTGGTGTTTTTTCGTTTTCCTCGAGTTGCCTTGTTTTCGTTCTCTTTCCTTGAGCAACACCCTTATGCACATGTACACTGGCCGGAGGTCTCCTGGAAGAAGTCTCTTTACTTACGGGTTTATCTTGGAAGTAGGGGTAGGATCTGTCTATATTTCACCTCCCTCATACCTTGCTTAAGCGGGATTGGGTATGTTGTTGTTGTTACATGTTTGTTTCGTTACACCTTAACACTTAGTCTACCTTGTAGTTTATGTCTATAATTGCGGGTTGTTAGTTTCTTTGAACGACTAGGTTGATTATTACGTGGAATTACAGAATGTGCTTAACATGCAATGTTAGTTGCTTTGTACGACTAGGTTGATTATTACGTGGAATTAAAGAATGTGCTTAACATGTAATTGTCATTTCAACAAAGACGAAGATGGATCGAGTGATTCAAGATATTTTTTGCAAATTCATCAAAGCTCCGCCATGAAGCTAAACCAGATTCGATATTTATCTCTAGGCTGAGGGAGCTCAAGACATAAACTCGAGCGTTTCATATTACAATTGACAATGCCTTTTTTTCATAACTGAAGGGAAGCTCAACCATCGATAAAGGAGGGAAGGCATTAAATGCACAACACTATTTTTTTCAAACCATAAACTTAATTTTAAAAAATGCATGTTATAAAGCCTATTGTACAAATATTTACTTCACTCATAAATTTAATTTCAAGTAATACATGTTATAAAGTATATAATACAAATATAAACTAATTAAACACACTATTTTATGTTATTTTTATAACATTCGGCCTCTAAAATGAAAAACACATGTTAACACACTATTTAATGTTATTTTTTAAACACCCATAAAATAAAAAATACATGTGATTATGCATATTGTACAAACTAATAAAATACACAAAGTTTCATAACTTTATATGCTAACAAGTTGATGATACGTTTTGAAAAACCATACCGGACGGGAGTCGTCATTGGTTTGAGTAGCCAATAAAAGCCGTCCGCAAATGAACTCGAGAGTATCAATCGGAACCGGTAGAAACAAATGAACCATGTCGGACTGTGATCATTTTTTTTATTTTTCTTTGATTAATCAGATCATCAGTATAATTTTGTAAGCGCCTAAACTTTAATCAAAGGATATCTCGTCGTCACAACGCACAAATACCTCGCTCTCTTTTCATAAAGCATGGTCCTACAAATAGCATTTAAGACGCGTAGACATGTATCATGCATCGCTCCAAAGTCAAAAAGATAAAGGAATGGTCCATCAATTTTTAGTAACCATTTTAACCAGAGTTGACAACTTTATCAAAAGAAAAATGATACTTAAAATTAGATCTAATTTAAAATGATACTTAAAATTAGACCTAATTACCATTAGGGGTGTCAAACGGGTCGACCCGACCCGACCCGAACCCGATAAAGCCTTATAGGGTCGGGTTCATTCGGGTTCAACTCGGCTTATCGGGTCTATCGGGTCAACCCGACCAACCCGATAGTCTTATAGGGTCGGGTTAGGGTTATTTTTTCATTTTTTATCGGGTTCGGGTTCAACCCGATAACCCGATAAATGTATAAGCCTTCCTCTACTATTGTTATGTTGGTCACTTAAAGATTGAAATGTTTTAACGGAAAGTGAAAGTAAAGATAGGAAGCAAAAGGTGATGTCTACTATGGTTATGTTGGTCACTTAAAGACATGCTACGATATAATCTCGTTTAAAATATATAAGGCGTATAGACAGGATAACAGGACTGGTAAGATTTCCTATGATTCGTCAAGGTTAAAGTTTGGCATAAGAAGTTAAGAAATTTATGGACAAATACAACTTGTTAGATAATCTGTTGTGCTGTTTTAATGCAACAGTTAGAGAGGAGCCATTTCATTGAAAAAAAGGACAAATACAACTTGTTATGTTACTGGCTTGAAACAAGTTAACAAAAACTTTCAGAGGTTGTATAAAGATGTAGAATTTGGCCAAAATTAACATCATTATGTACTTTAACTTCAAGTTGGACAAAATTAACATCATAAAAGTACGTAAAAGCACTGCTTTTCTTTTACATGTTCAACCCAATAACAACCCGATAATCCAACCCGATTCAACCCGACCCGATTCAACCCGAAACATGATAACCCGATATCTTATAGGGTCGGGTTAGGGTCAATATTTTGGACACAAAAACCCGAAGCAACCCGACATGACCAACCCGATAACCCGACAACCCGACCCGATAACACCCCTAATTACCATGCTTAAAATTAGATCTAAAAATCTAAGAGTAAATTGCATAAATCGTACTTAAAGTTTGGTCAAATTGCATGTTTCGTCCCAAACGTTACGAAAGTGCAAGGATCGTCCCAGTGGGAAACCTTTAGTGCAAATATCGTCCTCGCACAGGGACGATACTTGCACCAAAGGTTTCGCCACAAGGACGATCCTTCCACTTTCGTAACGTTTGGTACGAAACATGCAATTTGGCCAAACTTTAGGGACGTTTTATGCAATTTACTCAAAATCTAATTAGTACACTTATATATAAATTAAAACTTCCATTATTCCTGATATAGCCTTCACTAATAACTTAATTAATTTTGTATTCCTTTTATATCTCAATGGTTCCATCAGTCTTCATTTTGTCATTAACCATCCTGTCACCAATTTTGGTTTATGTCTGGTCGTTAGAAATTACACCAGATAAATCATATAATGACGTTTTAATCTTATTAGTGTCTAATCACATTAGTGTTACACTTGTCCTCATTTTATTAGTAAAACAATATTTTGATATTTATCCCTAATTTACCCCTAATGAAACTGTTTCTTTGGTGACCTTCTTCGTTAAGAACCCCATGATTCCCTCATCTGTGAATAAATAAATATCTTTCATGAATTTACCAAGTTATAAAATTAATACTTCAAACTAAATGAAAAATCAGTGAAGCATGTATCTTAAAACATCAAATAAATCCTTTCTTCGTAAACGGGTAAACATAATTGAATTTTTAGAACTTTTCCACTATTAGATGATAAATGTTAGTCAAAGTAATTAATCTTAGTCAAAGAAATTATTGTTAGTCAAAGTAATAGG
>BQNB010078961.1:0-30391 GCA_026074375.1 Tanacetum coccineum
GACCAATAAAGCTCTCAATTTCCATTTGCCCCTTGTTTTACCCTGGCTAGTGAAACGAAAGTGACGATGAACAGTAAAAAGGGCTCCGCGCCTTTTTACAACTGAAAACGGGTAACATATTTTTAAACTTTGGGTTAATTGCAATTTTGGTCCTTGTGTTTGGTTTTTCCCATTTGTAGTATAAATTAAGTTTGGAATGGTGCAAGATTGGTCCCTATGGTTTATAAAAAGAGTGAATGGGCTAGGGTTTTGGGCTTATGGATTCGGGTGAGGCCTATTTAGGCTTAGGGACCATTTATGGACTTTTCTAAAAGTTGAGGGGTTATTTTGAGATTCTTAGGGTGTGCTTAACCATATTTTTGAAACCCTAACCACAAAAGTTAGTTTTTAGAAGACAAGAAGAGCAACGAAGGTCTTCCATCGCATCTAATTCCATAGGAAACACCTTGTAATTTTCATACTTTAAATACGCGTTCATTCTTTGGTATCATTCGTTAACTCAGTTAGTTTACCTTGTTCGTTCATCTATGGCATTTGTATGTGTTACAATGGTTAACAGCTAATACCATTAGGTATTAGCCATGTTTATGATAATTTATTGTTTGGTTTGTTTATATCGATTGCTTAATTTATTGTTTGTTGATTATGTTTGTCAATTTATACTCGCTTATGTGCTTTAATATGCGACATGTCATTCAACTGGAAGATGGACCAAATTGACCTAGATGCCGGGATGGCTCTCCATATAGTAATTTATATAAATACTGGATTCATAGTGACATATTCCGACCGACCCTTACCTTTGGTTTAGTTAACAAGTTAGGCTAGCAGGTGACCTAAGATTAACAAATAAAGTTTTGATTCCATGAGGTAAGGACCCGTTGTCAGCACTACCAGAGTATAATAACCCAGAAAGCAGTAAGTTAGTAAAGTCTCGATGAGCTAGGATTCGATAAGATCACCATTATTGTTATCCTAAGACAGATTATAATCAGCATACAAAAAGCTTTATGCGGATGCGTTTAATTGTGACAGAATTAGCGTGTCTAAGATTTAGGATGATGTCCCGCCTAAATCTAGGAATGATACAACCCTCGAGATAAGTCAATCATTGCACTAAATAAGCAAACCAACGTTATATTAGATTAAACATGGTTAATATAGTTTTCTTACAATAGACTTGACCGCTCTTCCTCTTTTTGTTAACTAGCTTGCGTGCGTTAGAGTAGAGAAAGTAGGTTAAGTCACCAACAAAACCTGTGCGAGTCTCTCAGACTAAAAATCCCCTTTAACCGTTAGAATTAGAAGTAGGTTTAACATAGGTTTAACTTAGATTAGATAACTAAAATATTGATAGACTTAGGGATTACGCTCTGGCTCTTAGTGATCGACACACTACTTACTAACGAAGCTACAACTGATCAGGTATACTGCCCGTTAGTGTTGTTTTAGGTTAAGTCGGCAAAATATAAATAACAAAACTTGATAATAAAAAATAACCTACCACAACGACACGCATCATCATGATACATCTTATCAGATCCAGGATGAATAGAGTACTTTGTCTTGTGTGACTCGTTCATGATCAAGTCTCTCAATCCTCTAAAACGTGGCACCCAACTCCATTTAATGCAGTGCGTTCCATCAGCATGTGTCTCGAAATTTTTGTTCATCCCATTGAGATTTTCTTCCTTGACGTTCTCTTCCTTTATTGCCTCAGCTTGGGCATTCAATATCTGGGATGGGAGGTTTAGGTCGATTGTCATCATCAAAGATCGAACTCGTAGCGGCTTAGTCCTTTCCTTTGGGCTCAAGGCATCTGCCACCACGTTTGCTTTTCCAGGGTGATAACGAATCTCGTAGTCGTAATCACTCAACAGCTCTAACCATCAGCGTTGTCTCATGTTCAACTCCTTATGATCTAGAATATGTTGCAGACTCTTATGATTAATGAGCACAGGGTATTTCGTGCCGTACAAATAGTGTCTCCAAATCTTAAATACGAAAACTACAGCTCTAAGTTCCAAGTCGTGTGTAGTGTAGTTCTTCTCATAAACCTTGAGTTAGCGGGATGTGTAACCTATCACTTTCTCTCTTTGCATCAAAACCACGCCCAGTCCTTTATGCGAAGCATTACAGTAAACCATAAAGTTTTTGCTTCCTTCAGGTAATGTCAATATTAGCGCACTACATAAATTTTGCTTCAGTAGTTGGAATGCAGCCTTTTCTTTTTCTCCCAAGTGAAACTTTACGGTCTTTTAAGTCAACTTAGTCATAGGCTTAGCGATCTTCGAGAGGAACCTTCGATAAATCATCGGTAATAACCGGCAAGACCTAAGAATTGGCGAATCTTTGTTGGAGTCTTAGGTGATGCCCAATCCTTGATTGACTCAATCTTAGCAGTATCAACGTGAATGCCTTCACTATCAATCACGTGACCGAGAAACTGTACTTTTTGAAGCCAAAATTCACACATGGAAAATTTAGCGTACAATTCCACCTTCTTAAGCAATTCCAATATTAACTTAAGGTGTTATTCATGTTCTTCCTTGCTCTTGGAGTAGATTAAGAATTCGTCGATGAACACAATTACGAACTTGTCCAAATACGGCTTGCACACCGGATTCATCAGATCCATGAATATTGCCGGTACGTTGGTCAGTCCAAAGGGTATTACTTGGAACTCGTAATGACCATAACAAGTCCTAAACGCAGTCTTTGGGATGTCTTCCTCTCGAACTCTGAGTTGGTGATAACCAGATATCATGTCGATCTTAGAGTAGACACTTGACCCTTCTAGTTGGTCGAACAAATCGTCGATCCTCGGAAGTGGATAATGATTCTTCGTAGTAAGTTTGTTCAATTCATGGTAGTCTACACATATTCTGAACGATCTGTCTTTTTCTTGACAAACAAAACCGAAGCTCCCCAGGGTAAGGAACTAGGTCTTATGAATCCTTTGTCAGAAAGTTATTGTAATTTAGCAGATAGCTCATGCATCTCAGACGGAGCTAATCTATACGAGGCTCGTGATACAGGTGCAACACCAGGGACTAAGTCGATTTGAAATTCAACTTGTCTAGCGGGTGGAAGTCCACGTAAATCTTATGGAAATACTTCCAGAAAATCCCGTACAATTGGCACGTCTTCAAGTCGCTTATCCTTTAACTTGTCTATAAATTCCTTTTCCATAACCTGTGCCAGAAAGACATAGCACCCTCTTTGAATATATTTCTGGGTGTTGGTGTACGAGATGATACTCAACCTCAATTTACTCGCACCACCGCTTCCATCTTCATAAATTGTCAACAATTCATCTCCATAGGGAATCCAGACGATCTTCTCGTCACAGACAATTACGGCGTGATACTTGAAAAGCTAATCCATAACAATGATAATGTCGAAACTACCTAGTTCTACAGGCATTAAGTCTACATTGGAGGGATGATTTAACAAGTTTAACGTGCATCCTCTAAAGATGGTATCAGCTCCTACGATTCTTCCATCGGCTAACTCAACATCGTAACTTACTTCTAAGGCAGTCGGGGTAACGTTAATCAAGGGACTAAAAGTAGTAGATATAAAACTTCTATCGGCTCCAGAATCAAACAAAATGGATGCGTAACGGATTGAGGAGAAACGAATCCGTGATGACGTTGGAGTCCTTGTTGGTTTCTCCTCCACCCAAAGCAAACGCTCTCCCACGAGCTTTAGGGTTGGCAGCTTTGATTACCACGGTTTTGGTTCTTTAACTTTGGGCAGTCACTGCGATAGTGGCCTTGTCTTCCACACTCAAAGCAAGTGACACTATCCTTATAATTAACCATCAGAGTTCTTTGATTGGTGGTAGCACCTTGGCTCTTACAATCTCTCGCCATGTGGCCAACCTTCTTGCAGTTCGAACACTTCACGGTACATGGTCCAGCATGGTGCAACTTACACTTGTTGCAATAAGGTAGGTTCACAGCATAAGCCTTTTTCTCATTGGTACCGGCAGTGTAAGCTCTTGCCACATTTTGTCTCTTGAAGGAAGGTTGTTTCACACGGTTATCCCTCGGTTGGTTCTAAAACTTTCTTTTATTCTTGACATTTCTTGCAGCATACGCACGGACTTTCTTATCCATTAGGCTGTTGGCCATCTTGATGGCATCCTGAAGTCGAGTGGGTTGAGAGGAGGTCACATTCCCTTGAATGTTATCTGGGAGTCCCCAGATGTACCTCTCAATCTTATCTTCCTCCTTCGGAACCATTCTTGGACACAACAACGATAATTCCTGAAATTTCCTTGTGTACCCAGCCACATCAGTTCCTTTCACACTTAAGTTCCACAACTCATTCTCCAGCTCTTGAATCTCATTCCTATGACAGTAAACCTCAATCATCAGTTTCATCAACTCTCTCCATGACATTCCGTAAGATTCATCAATCCCAATTGTCTTAGCATGCGAATTCCACCAAGTCAGTGCTCCGTCCAGCAAAGTGAAAGTAGCAAACTTCACTTGAGAGTCCTCTAGATAGTTGCTGATACGATAAACAGACTCCATCTTCTCAAACCATCTCGCCAAACCTACAGGTCCTTCAGTCCCACTAAAGTTGTGAGGTTGGCAGTTAAGAAAATCCTTGTAGGTGCAAACTCGTGCAACTGGTGCATCTCCCCTTGCACCTCTGTTCCTTCCATTTCGGTTTCCATTCCCATTGGTATTACCATTGTTTCCATTTTCTCCACTGTTACCATTCTATTTCCTCCACTATTTCTATCTCCGTCATCATCTCCATTCTCGCTTTCACTTCCGAAGTTAGGTCCATGATTACGGTTAGCCTCTTGTGCCGTCAACGCTTCAGCCACACGTTGGGCAATCAATTCTTCAATAGCCTCAGGAGTCATTCCAGACCGAGTGATAATCATTTTTCTACTCACAAGACATAACACATGGTGAGATTCGGTACGAGGTTAGTCGCCATAAACGATATATAAAAGTAACGTATTATATAAATTAAACATAAATAAAATCGCGTCTTGCCAGGACGAATAAATAATATTGCATCACTTAGAGAATATAGCGAAATTATCATATATAGATTGAGTAGGATAAATTATCATAACATGATAATAAGTTGATTACAACATCGATTCCCAAAGGATAGTACGTATTCGTAATACTACTACTAGCTAATTCTAGTCGATACGCAAATCGTGATATAATATATCTAAGGACGATAGCCAAGACGTCTCGTAGCAAAGGTCTTAAGCCTCCTGAAATCCATTATGTCATAGTAGCGAGATAACGAATCTTCCTCAACTCATCTTGTACATACCCCAAACGGTGTTGAATACTGTCAGCGCTCTCTATCTCTCTCTCTGCACACTCAACATCTCTCGAAGTCTCATGTTATCCCCCTCACTCTAACTCTGTAAAGTAATCTAGTCCTCTCTCTCTCTCATCAGCCAATGCTCTAACCTCCTGATCCCTATGCTCCTCCTCAATGTCTGCAAATCTCTGGGCATGAATCTCTAACATATGATCCTACAACTCCTGAATGACCATGTCCAACCCAATCTCAAAAGTCTCCATAGATCCCTCATCAATGGTAGGCACAGGGATGTCAGTAGGAACCTCTGGTCCTGCAACTACATCAACTCCAATCTTAACTAGGGGTGGCAATTTCTGACCCGACCTGAAACCGACACGAAAATTAACAGGTTCGGGTTGAGTCTAATAGATTTTGGGTCGGGTTTGGGTCGGCCCATCTAACCCGTTTATTAAACAGGTTAGGTTCGGGTTGAGAATAAATTAAGTGGGTCGACCCGTCAACCCGTTTAATATTTTTTTCTAAAATTAAAAATTATTTATATTTTATTATATGTGTTAAATGGGTCAAACGAATCGACCCGCAAACCCGTTTAACCCGTGTAATGTGCCAACTTTTGTATATAAAACGAGTTAAATGGGTCAACCCGAAACCCGTTTAACTAATTTGAGGTTTTCTGACCCGCCAACCTGCCAACCCGAACCCACCAACCCGAACCCGACCCAAATTGCCACCCCTAATCTTAACTGTGCCTCTAGCACTAGACTCGGCATCCTCATCTGCCTCGTCATCTCTCTCAGTCTCAACCTCCATCTCAACAGCTGCTGCAGCCTCAGCCGCAATGTCAGCCTTAATATCCGCCAGTATATCGAAATCAATGTCCGTCTCACTACCCACCTCTAAATTATCCTTAATATTGTCCTCAGGAGATGATGCGGTTGAAGAACCCCTAAACCTCTTACGATGTGGGAGCAGGTCAGCACGCACAGGTGATAAGGCTCCTGGTGTGTGAGTAGCTGAAGGCACTGAAGTAGTCGAGGACCTACATCTCTTCTGAGATGGTCCAGCAGACGGCGATGGTGAAGGTGTAACATAATCAGAACATTGTGGCCTCCTAGGAAGTGTGTGAGCAGCAGACAAAGGTGATAATCTCTCAGATGAAGAAGTAGATGATGATGAACCTAGCAGTAGCCTACGCCTTATACGAGGTGGTGGTGGTGGTGATGGTGAAGAATGGTATGATGGATGTCTGGATGTAGGGTGACAAGATGGCAGTGATGGTAAAGGTCGCACCCTCTTCCATGCGGTCAACATCTTACGTACCCCATTAGGTTGGGTACGGTAAGGTCGACCGAAGGGAACCTTTTGTCCTGGTAAGACAAGAATAGCCGGCCGACGAGGTACGCCAGATGGTGCAGGTAAAATCTGACGTGTAGTATGTGGTACAATGGTGGTCTCAACTGGTGTAGGTGGTAAAGTAGGTGTAGATGGTGATGCTGGTAGTAACCCAAATGATGAATGTGAACTGTCAGATAGATCTCCTCATGACTCAGATGAATCCTAGAGGCGAATAAAAATGGAGAAGTAGCTGGTAATGTGGCTACATGCTCCGAAGGTGGATCCTCTGATGGGTCAGTCTTAGTATCAGATCCGGGAAAGTAATCAGGTGAAGCCGGGACATAGTCTGGGGATGCAGGTACAATAGGTGAAATAGTAGTTGGCATAACAGTGTCAGGTGAGATAATAATGGGAAGAGGTGATCCGACACTCTCTTTGGAAGAATCATCAGAAATACAAATAACAGGAGCGACCATAACTCTACACAAGCATAAGTTTATATAAATATCTTTATATAAAACCATGCAGAATGCGTGCAATACGAAAAGTAAACATGATGCAACGTTCTAAAGGCAAAAATGGCAAAATGAAATATAAAGTAGATATGGCAATATAAATATAAATAGCGCTTAAGTAAGGATACTACTTAGATATATAGTAATAGCATATATATAAGACAAGTAGAAGCACGTAAGGATCACATACTGGTTATAGATTAGGCCTAATATACTACCTGGTTCTCTATAACCTTGGCTCTTGATACCAATCTGTCACACCCCCACTTCGGGTCGCAGCGGAATAGGCATCCGGGGGCGTGACGTCATGAATAATCATCACACAAAGTATAAAGAACGACCTCTAAGGGTACGTTTTGAAAATAAACATCGTTGCATTGATAACATAATTTAATTCATTACATAATTTAGATGGTTCAAGTAGACAAAAATGTGAAAGCTTAAATAAGTTTTGAAAGGACAACAGTATTTGAATGATTAGTAAAGGTTCTTGAAAACCGGGCCATGCTTTAGACACCACATAACACATCTAGAGAAATTCCATAGCTAAGAACCTGAGAAATCATGCTTAAAATGTCAACATAAAATTGGTGAATTCATAGGTTTAAGTAAAGTTATAGGTATGGACCACAAGATTTAGTAAAGTATGATAATAGCAACACATGCAATATCACAAAAGTATTTATGTTTGCACTAAGCTCATGACACCGAAGCTAATACAGTATGTAGCATATAATAATGCCAAGATAAGTTGCCAAGTAGGTATCTAGTTCAAAATACCCATAAGATTCGACATGTTATACATCCGTTTTAATCATCCCTTCGATTAGGTAAGAATCACCAAACCCGGATGGGGATTATCAATCCCTAATAGATCTATTGATAGCACTCGCGCTTACTTACACTAATTAACGGTTCATGATAGTGGCAATTAGTGAACTATTGATACTTAGGCAAACACGTAAACAAGTAATAGTTTCAATGAAGCACTTGAGTCCAAATTTTAAAAGGCAAGCAACGCTTCTCACCCCAAGGTATTGTAAAACATACGTAAAATAATAAAAATATGGGTCTATGAACTCACCTTATGTAGTCGGTGAGCGAAGGAAATCAACAAACGAAATCAACGAAAGAAAGGAGTAGTCAACGACTCTAACCGCAACCTAAGTAAAAGATGTGTCTTAGGAGCGAGGAAATACATAACGAAAGAATGTTTGTATAGTTTGACATCATCCATATGTGTTTGTGCCCTCGTTTAATTAGTAAAAACGTGTCTTAATGAAAATAACATGTTCTTAATTAACTTACGACATTTGTACGAAAACTACTATTTTGAAAAGTTTCTATTTTTGGAAAGTTTAGAAATCCCAAACGTTAAAAACGTCTCTTAGAATCTGATAAGTCCATCTTACATCTAAGCGTACCAAGGAAAACTTAAACCCCTAACTTCTATCCTTTATCACGCTAAAGTATACTTTACTTAATAGTGACTTACTATTTTTAGTAATATCTGACATTTTTGAAATCTAGCCTTTAGAAAGTTTATAACGCGTCCTATTAATATATTAGTGGTACAATAGCTTTCGCTAAGGTTTTCAAAGCTCACATGGACTCAAAATCGCTCGAAAAACTCTTTTTATATTCCAATCAACTCACTACTTAATTTTTGTGTCTTAAAAACGACTCAACTTAAACATGGTCTAACTCTCTCGATTTTTACTTTCAAGCTTAACGAAGTTCGCTATTTTTAGTAAAATTTCATTTCAGACAACTTTCGTTTTATACACTTTTGCCGGTTCAGCCCCGAAAAAGGTCGAAACCTCGTTTTAAAATCGGATCAGCATCTCTATTTTGCCGAAATCACCAAACTTCACAAAATCCCAAATTCTATCATAATCCCCTTTATCTACTTAATCCACTACAAAACCACTCTTATCTTCTAACCTAATCACATCGTCTCATCCACTTAATGCTACTTTTATCGCATAATCTATTGCTACGAATCCAAAAGTACACATAAAACGCAAGACTAAGAATAAAGTTTCAAACTTTGCAAAATAAGTTGTACAACCTTGATCATATTAGTGTTTTTATTATAAAAATGGCCTCAAACATTGATGACATCAATATTTTAAGAAAACAAGAGTTGGTGAAAGAAAAATTTGTGTAAACGTTTACACAAATGAATATGATAAAGATACTTGCTTGATGCAAAAGATTAGTGAATAAAGTCTTGAACTTTACCCCCAAAATCAACAAATGATAACCCGAAATCACCAACGAATAAACCCGAACACAATAGGAATAAACCACAATCGATAAACCGTCTTCAAATCTTGAATAATGGGCAACAAACACCAAAAGTGGTGTTTGTTGTGGTTCGGTCGACGCACCAAATAGAGGGAAAGGGAGAAAGTTTTTTGTTGTAGGTGTTTTTAGTGAGAGAAAGTATTTGTGAGATATGAAAGAATAGGATGGATAGAAAACTAAATACAATGCATTTGGTTCATGGGACTAGAACCTTCCTAAGTATCCAAGGAAAATGGGAGACAAAAAGAGACACACTTAAGATTTGGTAGGATGGTGTTGGAGCTAGGAGGCGGACGGACACACAAGGACCAAAGGGAGGGTCCAATTTGATCAATTTAAATTTTATTCCATGCAAGGTGGTATCCAATGAGTCTTAGATATATATGCATACCTAGATATTTTTTAACACCAGTTACGGTATCCGTAAAAACTGAAAACGCGCGACATCTCGAAAGAAAAATATAAAAATTTAAATAACCATTCGAAAGGTAAAAACGCGATGATTGAAGAAAGACTACATTAAATATTAAGCCGGAACGCGTCCGGTAACGATTCTCAGTTACACGCGGGATAACTTCCCAGTTTTAGGAGAAATTGACACGAAATTAATAAAAGTCAAACCGGAGCACGAAAAAATCAAAGATGTTGACCTGAAATTTTACAGGGTGTCACAATGTACATCATATTGTGTGTAGGGGTAGTTGTATCATTTGCATGAGTGTAAGATGATTTGACAACATTGGTATCTAAGTGAAGGTCATTTGATAACTACTAAAATACATTTTTAATGGAATATCTTTGTTTTAGGAATATCATTTCTGGGCTGGGAGTCGTCCATAGTATTGAAAAACATATGGATATATATTGCGACATCTGGCGCAAGTATCATAGACAAAGAACTTGGATTTGAGGAGGGCACCAAACATTACCAAAAAGAATGTTTATCGTTTATGGATTTTAAATAAGAGTGTAGTGTTGTCTGTATACACTAATGCTAGTTTGATTAAGACGATACTCAATCTTAGTCATGGTAGGATTTTATCATGGATGATAAATCTGTTGACTAGACATGCTCGGCTGAGAGCATAGTTGCATTATACATTAAAAGAATAAGAATGTTATACAGTTTGAGAAGCTGTTAAGATGACTGTCTTCAACAGGTGTTTTGCTAATGTCATATACCTTGTGGAATGTATTGTGGCAATACTCATATAATGATACTTGTACTTGATTGCATGCATACAAAATGATAATCATTGTATTGTTCAAAGAACTTCAGCATTTGTGAAATTTTGAAATACTTATTCTCAAAGTTCCAAAATATAATAACCTAGTTGACTTGTTCATGAAACATATGCCTTGTCAACAAGTGTGATAGTCACGACTTAAGGCATAAGTCTTCAACTAGGATCATCATGGATTGATCTATTTAGTATTTTGATAAAGGAACTGTAAGCAGTTGTATTAAATAATAAATTAATATATTGGGTATGATCGTCTTCTATACTACCATGTTCTATATTTTCATGTTTAAATCCATGAATAAATTTATTTATTCGAAATTGTCCATTGTCGGTCAATAATATGGGAGTATTGCAGAATTAAGACAAATGTGAGCGATTCGTAATATTCTTCATGGATGAATATTAAAGGATGTGTCTGCCAAACTCATATGTTATTCATTGGCTATGAATATTGGACTACCCCAACCTGTGAGTATACACGTTATGGATCGACGTCAATAAGCGAATTTCACAAATGGTTATATTTTACTCATCATCAGACTTGATATGCAAGTAGGTCTTGCATGTGTGGATATTATTTATTGATTATAGTTAAAAGCTATCTTGAATAAGGTAGTTATAAAGGCTATTTTTCAGAAGTTATGTGAAGCATATGCATGACATGTGCAGTCAAAATAGAATTTATTCCTCCGCTTGTTTCTGGAGTATGATACTATTAGGCCCCTCGATGAATGCATGGTCGTGCCCAAAATAAGACAAGATGAATCTTGTTTACGTTTGGTAATCTTGTTCAATATCTATATCGAGAAACATAATAGTTAAACATTTGGAATGACTATGATCCATATCCAGAGTTTAATGTGGTATCTGCAACGAAAGGATGATTAATAATATACCATTTAAAATTGAGACGCTTTAAGAAACCGCACTGAGGTATTTCTAAGAGCATTGGCGTGTTGCTAGACGTTAACCTTTGCTAGTATAATTTATCAATGATTATGACATTCGCAAGTGGGAGCTATTTGGAAGTGCTCGTATCATAGTAAATTATTATACGGCCGGAGATACGTGAGCCTATGGGGTCACACGCGTATACATCGATGTACTACCATTTATAATGTAATTAATATATTTATAGTAACTATATTAATTATATTAGTTAATCATTTCATGATTTACTTAACAGTCGTTAATTAGACTGTTTGACGCAATAATTAACGTAAGGCTATTTAATTAACGTGTTGTGGACATGTTGATAGTCTAAGCCCAAAATCAATATGGATTGCCCACACTAAAGCTTATATTGACCGGTCTAGGGAAAAAATAAGGAAAGAAGGACAAAACTTGTTCCCTAAGTTATTTGTATTGTAATAAGATTTTCTTAAATATATTATATAGATTCAAAGCCTCTAGAAGCAAATCAATGATTTTTTTTCTCCTCCTAACACTAAATTCGATCAGCTCATAAACCCTTTAGGGTTTATTAGTCGATTTCTAGCAAAGCTAAACTAAAGGTTTCGTCACTTTGATCGTGGAATTTGAGAACTAGCATTCGGGGTAGTATACAACGACGTGTTGTGTGGACAAATCATAGAGGTTAATTATTTTAGTAACTAGATGGAGTTTTGTGGGTTTCTTGAAGAACATCTGTTCTTTGCTCTCTCGATTCGAAATAAGAGGTTAGTATCGTTATTTATTATTTTAATCTATGTACATCATACGGATCCCTTTGGGAAAATTAATTCGTTGCGTACTCATGTTAATAAAGTTTATTTTTATTAGTAAGGCAAAAGTTCAACATAGACCCACAATTTAGTAAAGATCTAATGAACTAATCACAATCATCTATTTTTTCATCAAATTAAATAAAACTCACTTTCCACCTCATTTTTAAAAATTAAATATCTCACAAACCGTTAATCGTTACGCAAAACGAAACATACCATCGCGACGAGAATCAAATCATCTTTCTATAGAGGGGCACTTTGATATACTTTTGACGAAAAAAAATTTCAATTTTATTTTTCAGTCACGTCTTGAAAAATCACATGTGATTCGAGAAAATCACATGTGATTTGTATCACAAATCACATGTGATTTTATGAAATCACGTGTGATTGTGATACAAATCACATATGATTTTTTCAGTCGTGACTAAAAAATAAAATCAAAAAAAAAGTTCGTTGAAATTATATCAAAGTGCCCCTTTATAGAAAGATGATTTAATTCTCGTCGCGATGATGTATTTTTTATCGTTTGACGATTTACCGTTTAAAATATATTTTAATTTTAAAAATAGGGTGAAAAGTGAGTTATTTTTTAATTAATGAAAAAATAGATAGTCATAATTGGTCCATTAGGTCTATAATAAATATTGGATCTATATTGATCTTATCTCTTATTAGTAAATCCCAACACTATAACCAATGAGTAAGTAAAAGAAAAATTGATAAAACAATATATAAAATCACAAAGTGTAAAGTGGCACCTTTTGCCTATTTGTTATGAATGTGAAGTTAGAGTTTCTATACAACTCGAAGTCATCTTTAAGGCAAATCCATAAACCATATCCAGGACTCTTTTGTTTCAGACTCCACGACCGCATAGGCTAAAGGGTATGTTCCATTGTATGGATCTACCCCAACATATGTCAATATGATATAGTCCTGACATAAAACAACCATCCAAACCCAAAAGATCTCTTTTTTCAGCTTTAAATTCACTCTTTAAAGCTCCCAAGCTTACATAAATTCTTCTGATTTGTCTTGTTTCATTGTCTAAATCAAAGCTTTCAACATATGGCTTTATTTGGATTGTTTTGCTTCAATTCTAAGGCATAGTATCTCAACTGTGCATACTACTTCATATAATCCCTAATCATTCTTTCTTGTGCAATCTGTTTTGCCCTTAAAACCTTCATATTAGAAACCCCTAATTCATATTTCTTTTGCAACTGGTCTTTCAAAGCAGCTATAGGAACCTTAGGACTTGGTTTTATGGTTTCTTTAACTTGTTCGGATAGAAAAGAGGCAATGCATTTTCTGACATTTTTTTATTGCAGACAAGTGTGGGTATCCTTAATATTTTCACCCACTATGTTTCTTCATTTTGGGTTTTAGAGCAGTGTAAAATCCAGGGACAACTTTGACTATCTTCCACTAACACCTTCTTTTTATCTTCCTATTACTATCAACTTTGGGCTTATTACCAAATGGCCCAGTACTTGGGTTGTCACATGGCCCATCATGCCCTGCTCCTTCACATTACTAAAAACTAGAACAACTCCTCTACACTTTGCTCTAACCTTAATCTTATCATTCCTAGTCAAATGCAATTCCCTTCTTTGCACAACTGAAACCTAGTTATCATTTCTTTGATCGGCTATCTGTTACCAAAAGTCTGTCTAACATAGAAGTTTTCAGTGTAAATTTGACCATCTTCTGGCTTGTGCTTTTTGGCTAACTTTTTCAATGATTTTTTTCCTTTCAAACTCCTCCTCATCCGACTTAGGTTCACTATCAAAATCTTTCAAGTCTACTTTCTTATCTACGAATGGTTGTGGAATTTCAACTTCTTCCTCATTGCAACCAACCCATTCCACATTTTCATCAGTGTACTTTCTAAAATCAGCCATGTCTACCTCAACATCATCAATCGTATCCTCTTGATCAACATCTAAATCATTTTCCTCACTATCATCACTAGCTACACTAGAATGAGACCTATCATTTTCTTCAATAACTATAGGTTTTTTACTATCATTTGGTCCACTAGCTTTATCCTTTCTTGTGCAATTTGTTTTACTAACATTTGATCCACTAGCTATATCCTTATCAATTGACTGACTTTTTTCAGTGTTTGTGTCGAGATGAGTAAAAATGGATCAAATTCATTGCCAAAGTCAAGATTATCCTTACCAAAATGAGTAGCATTCTTATTCCCTAAATTAGCACCATTGGTAAACTGAGCTTTATCAACTAGATGAATAACAAACACATCCATTAACTTACACTTACTAACATACTTAGCCATATCCGTCACATCATAATCAGAGCTCAAAGGTTTAAGAGCATTATCTAAATTAGAATCAAGTATTCTATAATAAAATTGCATACCCTGATTAACATAACCTAACTCATTTACCATAGTTACTACTTGAAAAAGAATTTGCATCTACATCATCAAACCAGTTAGCTTTCTCTCATTTGTAATGCGTATTTGGTGGACTGGTAAATATACCTCCATGGTTGACCTTTGGGGTAAAAACGGTTGGATGATTACCTATTGAAACAAAATCAAACCATTAAACATGAATCAAAGGCATGATCAACACAACACATATCATGAAAAAAAGAGGCTAAAAATAAACTTACAATATTCATGGTAAGAATTAAGTGTATGATCATCTAGTCTCAACGTCTACGTACAAGGCAACATTGATTTGAGATTGTTTTTTTTTCTTTCCAATTATGGTCTGTTTTAGGTTGAATATCAAAGGGTTAATGAAAGGGTTAGGTGTTGGATGAAGAGAAATGCTACAACCACAAATAGTTTACAAAAGGATTTCCACAAAATGATGTGTCATGCAATAATTGGATTCAAGTTTTTTATCTCTCATTTTTTAATTGACTAATATTGTACAAATCATCGTGCCACATCATTTTGCGAAAATCTTTTTGTAAACTCTTTGTGGTTCTAGTATTTCTCTTGGATGAAATGTGAAATAACTGCGAATTAATGTTTTTGACCGGGAAATGGTTAAAGACATATACTCCCTCCGATCTCATTATTTATATTATATAATACTTGATAAAAACTATACCAACGAAAATACATTTAAAACCCAATTCATTCATATATTTTTCATCAAGTATTATATAACACAAGTAAAAAATATTTATGATCCAAGTTGAATAAGAAAGACTCAAAAAAGTCAAAGTGAACACTTATTATAAAACGGATGTAGTATTCCTCTAAAATAAATAGATAGACAATATTACCCGCAGTTAAATTTGGCATGTGAGTGTGTTTAACGCCTAAAATTAACATCTCAGTTAAATTTGGACTGAAGTTGTTATGGGTCGTTTGCCTTTATAACTTTTTTTTTAAAATACAGAGAAAGTGAAATACCCGATAAACAACAAAAAATGAAGTTAACTCAATAAACAATGATGACGTAGCAAACTAGTTGACATGACAATTCTGTGTGGCTCCAAACTGTTTGAACTTTGAACTCTTTAACTGCTAAAAGTAAACAAAAACACACAGACAAAGAGTCAAACACAGTGCTCCATCAATGGCTAGCACAAGCTCTTCAACACTAGGATTACTTTCCTTAAATAAACTCACAAACAAAATCCCATGTTCAACATCTTCTTATCTCCTTAGAAAAAAACATGTTCCTTTGATTACTTCAAAACCAAATAGAATAATATCAGTTTCTTGTTGTTTGCTTGATGGGTCATCAGTTGAAGCAGTCAAACCAGTCATTGATAAAGTCAAAGTGGAAACATGGTATTATTTAATTGACTTTTTTATCAATCTGTTTTAGTGTAGTGTCTTTTTATGTATTTGAGATGATTGTGTTAACATGTTTGATTTAGTTTAGTGATACTAACCCATCCCGTACTAGGGAAACACAAAAAAAAACTCGAAACCAAAACCGGTCAACCCCGGTTATTGACCCTAACCGGTTCGGGTTAGGGAATAACTGGTTATGGGATATGGCCGTTGCATGACAAACACCATCTATTTCTCTAGTTTACATGACAGATCTAGACCGTATGATTTTGTGGCTGTATGGACTTGATTCTAAATGTGTAGGGATGAGCACGGTACCGAACCGGTACCGAACCCGTACCGATTTGGTGGTACCGATTTTTTCCCGAGCATAAATTAGTGGTACCGGTACCGTACCGAACGGGATTCGGGTACCGGTACCGGTACCGGTACGGTACCGGTACCGGGAAATCGATGGTTTTTCCCGTTTTTTTCGGTAATTTCCCGATTTGGTACCGGTCCCGTACCGAACTAGTGGTCCCGATTTTTTTTTTTACTCGAATCATGGTACCGGTCCCGTACCGTATACCGGGATTCGATACCGTTTCGGTACGGAACCGGTACGGTTCCGGTTCGGTACCGGGATTCGGGTCTATATGCTCATCCCTATTGCTCACTGAGAAAGAAACCATCAGACCTGCACTTGCTGCAGAGTAACGTTATAATTTCATTTGCCCCTTTTTTTTTGTTGCTTAAATGCATCTAATACCCCTCCTAACTTTAGTATAAATACCCGCTTTGACTTGGGTTTAGTTACAACCATTAAAACTCTCAAAAACACTCACTAAACGCTCACAAATCGCTCACAAAATGGCAACTCAAAGTTCTTCAACTTCCGTCGGTGTTGGTGAACCGACGATTATTGAGGTCTTAGAAACAACCCGAAACCGGGAATATTGCCCCGCACTCAAAACCGTTCCGGATGCGGGTCAATCATCTATGTCACGAGAGGGGGGTCTTTTTGCATACGAGGCGGATCGGGTTCGACAACAATTTGCAAGCTTTGTGATTCAAGAAGGTTTGCCATTCAACCACTTCCACAAACGGAGATTGACTAATGTCTTCAACCGCGATATACTCAAGTAAGTCGTGCTACTCTTAGACGTGAAGCACTTAGAATGTGGAAAAAGGCTAAACTCGAACTCATAAACGGTTTTGGAAATTTAAATACAAGTGTAAACTTAACAACCGATGTTTGGTCGTCTCCTCATGGTTTGCCCGGTTCGTACCTTTGTGTTACCGCGCATTGGGTTGATCCCGCAACTTGGCAAATGATGAAGCGTACGATTGATTTTGAAAACTTTGAGTCTCCTCCCACGGGTGCAAATTTATTTCGTAAGTTACGAGATGTATTGAGAAAGTTTAAATTAGAAGATAAGATTTTTTCAATCTCATTTGATAACGCTTCTAACAATACAAATGCTACCAATAGACTAATACTAAAATACCAACCACCTTTGGACGACATTTTTTATCATAGTCGATGTGTTGCACACATCATAAACTTGGTTGTGCAAGACGGACTAGCGGTACCCGAAATAAACTCGATAAAAAACGCTTTTAAAACAATGTTGCAAGATATATTTCAAGGGCCTAAAAAACATATATAGATTATATGGCATTGTGTAACGAAACGCAAACTCGTTTTTTAACACCTAATTGGGACGTTCCTACAAGATGGAACTCGACTTATTTAATGTTTAAATGTGGTTTACGCCAAAAAGTTCCTTTAAGTATTTTTCATGACGATCTTGCCCAAAAGCACTGACGAATTGTACCATTTTCCGTCAAAAATTGGGAGATTATTCAAAAATTAACCGAATTACTCGAAGTTTTTAAAGATGCAACAACTTTATTATTGGGTGTTTATTATCCCACGAGTCATATAGTACTCCAACAACTTTTTGCAATGTGTTCAAAAATAGGCGAATTCGAATTAAGTGGTCCACCATATGATATGATGGTTGGACCGATGAAAGAAAAACTTAGAAAATATTTCAAAAAAATTACACCGGTAATTACTTGTGCCGCCGCATTGAACCCATGCTTTAACACAGTGTTGTAAATATCGGTCTTGGCGGCCGATATATCACTGATATATCGCTTATCGGTGGTCAACCGATACGTTTTTTCACTTATCGGTAAAAAATCGGTAAATCGGTTTTTGGGAACAAATCGGTTCAAAAATCTGTCAAAATATGGGTCAAAACCGGCCGATTTTTGGTTTTTTTTTTTTTTTTTTCTGAATTATTCCTTTGATCGGTGTATCAAGGGTTGCAAAAAAAAAGCGCTAGCGGCTAGTCGGAGGGAGCGGGTCGACCACGCCAATCTAAAATCCAGGTCGAGGCGGCGCCTAGGCGGGGCGGCGGATTGAACTTTTCTATATAAAATTTTTAAAATTATATGTATATTTGATAAATTTTAGCACAAATAGCTAAGTAGGTCTACAAAAGATTGGATATTGGGCTTTAAATGTAAAACAACAAAGGCTTAACATTAGTAAATATAGGTTATATTTCTAAGGAAAATCTCATATTCTATTTCTTTTCTTCCATCTACAATCATTACATCGACAAAATTATTCTAAACAACCATTTAAAACAAGATCTGCCATTGAAATGAAAAAACCTAATTTAAAATTAAAAAAATCGAGTTGACCCCCGCTGACCGGCGTTGACCACCGTTGACCGCCGTGTTGACCGTCGTTGACCGCTTTTTTGGCCGCCTAGAATAAATCGAGGCGGTTTATGGCCGCCTAGCGCCTAGGCGGCCGCCTAGACCGCTTTTTACAACACTGATCGTGATTTAATAAAAGTATACAAAACTGAATTAAAACCACACATAATGTATATTTTACAACATATACATAAGATATATAGTTTAAAATAATAAGAATATTAAAAAACTTATTAAATATATATATATTTTGCAGAATTCCTTTATAATTTAGGGTCTCCGCCGAGAAACCGATATATCGCCGCCAAGACCGATATATCGCTTAAAGGGGGTCGACCGCCGAGGTACCGCCGAGCGATATTTACAACACTGCTTTAACATTAGCGGGGTGGAACTATTTATCGAGAAGATTTCTATTGATTTTGATTTGCATGAAGAAAACATTGAGTTTGGAACAAATGCAAAAGCTTATTTTAACAAATGTTTTAAAGATTTATTTGATATTTATTTTAATAAATATGGTTCAAGAAATGTTTCAACGAGTTCGGCTCCTTCATCATCGTCTATGAGTTCGAATTTTAACTTATTCCAAACTTTAAGACAAGAAAGTGTTAAACGGTCTAGGATTGACCAAACCGGTACTAACGAATTTGGGAGATATACCGGAACCGATTGGATAAGCGCTATGGAACATGAAGAATTTGAAAACTTTGATATTTTATCTTGGTGGAAAGGAAGGCGATCTCAATTTCCCGTTCAATCGATCATGGCTCGAGATATACTAAGCGTACGAGCTTCTACGGTAGCTTCGGAATCCGCTTTTTCTCTTAGTGGAAGGGTATTATCGATACGAAGAACAAGACTCACACCAGCATCTTTGGAGATGTGTATTTGCTTCAAGGATCACTTAGACGCACAAGAACGTATACAACACACTTCAAATCTTGAAGGCTATTGTTTAGAGATCGAAGAACAAATACTCGAGGCGGAAACGGGTTATCAAATCAATCTTTCCGATGAAGAAATCGTTCTAGATGAACAAGCTAGGTCCGGTTCCGGAGACTCCGAATAAGACCTCACTATCCAATGTATTAGCTTTCCGATGAATAAATCGCTCAATGTATTAGCTTTGTGGTTTAAGTAGTTTATGTTTGATGTATTATGAGTTTATTTAATAAAAGTTGAAGTTTATCGAGTTTATTATGTATAAAACGCATTTGGCAAAAAAAAAACCGAAAACCCGAGCACCTTTCCCACCGAACAGCAGCTAAAAAAACCGGTTTTTAACCGGTTTTTCCCACCCTAACCGGTCCAAACCGGTTAGTACCGGTTTGAGTTTTTCCAGTTCAAAAGTCCACACGACCCGAACCGGTTTTTAGTACTAACCGGTTTGACCAAGTTTGACAAAAAACCGGTTCGGTTCGGTTACTAACCGGTTATGGCAAAAAAAATGTTTTGTACACGGCTAGGAGTAGAACTCATGAGTTGGAACTTAAAGGAGGAGGAACTTTTTAACAATGTAATAGACTAGCTGGGATCACGAGTTCGAGTTGGACATTAATCTAATATTGTATACGTTTTAAGGCTCAAAGCCAAGCTCGACCCAATCCAAGGCCTTAGAGCCGGCCCATATACTCCAAGGACACCTAAACTATATAAACCACCGACTAATCCTATATTTGGCCAATTTCGGATCGTAACATTTAGTTTCTTCTGCTTATTCTAGAATCTAGATAAAGGGTAAAACTGGTAACCCGGGAAAGCGAGTCTTTGACTCGTGATGTATGCGACCTAACCGAGATATCCTCAGTGACAATTTCCGACCCTTTCTCTGGCCACTCCTAAGATGTGCACCTAGTGAGATTAGAACCTGATACCTCTTGTGAGGACGTCAATGTGCGTGACCATTAGGCCAGCTTGATTGTTGTTAAACATGTTAAAGAAGCGGTTTTGGAAATAGTGTTAGAAAGTAAATAATGTATTAAAAATTGCCATAAGTATTAGTCTAAACCATTTCAAAAGAGTATGTCCCAAATAAGCATTTTGAAATAAGTATGTCACCACCTTCTTGTGAGAACCGCTTATTTTACATAAAGCGATAAGTAGAAGTAGTTTGTTTTATCAAACACTTCAATCCCAAACACCCTATGAACTTGCAGTTTGAGATGATACTTATACTATCAAAAGTGATTACTATTATGATTTTCTGATTACTTTTCGCCAGATTAATAAGTTAGGAGACGGGAGTAAGAAGTTGGGGTTATAAAAGAAACGATTATTTAGAAAAAAAACGTAAAATATGCTTAACCATTTCTGGCACAAATGTGATCTTGATTATGCAAATTATCAAAGTGTTCCACATGAGCACAATTCTCGAGACATATAATAATATTTCTGTACTGTTTATATCATATGTTTGGAGTTTCGGATATTACATGAGCAACGTACTTTCACAAGTGTTCTGTTCTAGAATATGTTTCTATTATAAACTCCGAGTCACTGAACTTGTAAAATGTGTTCCGCCCTTTGCTATACCATATTGAGTTTTTTTTCCTTCATTTGTGTTGTAGCACGTGGAATTGGAAAGGCTATTCTATCCGGTATCAATACGCTGGCGATACTGGTCCTGCATTGGTTTTAGTTCATGGTTTCGGAGCAAACAGGTCCACCATCAATTCATATTTCACTTCTCGTCAACTATATAATTAGGTATCAACTGCGTTATACCACAAAACAAATCTTGCTGAATAATCATGTGACGGTTTTCTTACTTTCGTATTGTTCTATTTTGACAGTGACCATTGGCGAAAAAACATTCCAGTTCTTGCGGAATCACATAGAGTATTCTCAATCGATCTTATTGGTTATGGTTACTCTGACAAACCGAACCCTCGTGAGCTTGGAGATATTCCTTTTTATACTTTTGAGACATGGGGTTCTCAGTTAAATGACTTCTGTAGGGAGGTAGTCAAAGATGAAGCATTCTTTATATGCAATTCCATTGGAGGTAATCGCCATTTTGAGCAGATTTTGAGTGTTTGAATGAAACTGCTTATCCACTTCGAATAAGCAAGTCTAGACACCCCCCTTAATAAGGTAGGCCTTTTTAGGGGTGTTTTGGATTTGCTTTTCGATTCTGGTTATTTGACTATTTGAGGGTCAAATAATCAGTTTCATACTTGTTACAAGACTAATCATCGAAAACCATTTCACATAGCCCGTTATATTACATCAGTTATCTAAACTTATTATTAGGTACCATATACAGGACTAGTTGGTCTTCAGGCAGCAGTTACGGATCCAACCATTTGTAAGGGGATCATGCTTCTAAACATCTCTCTTCGTATGCTTCATATAACAAAGCAACCATGGTTTGGAAGACCCTTAATTAGATCATTCCAGAACTTGTTAAGGTAAGTTTCAGATCGAACCTGCAATTTTAACTTTCTATGACATCGTTTAAAATTTGATCGCTTGTTTCAGGAATACACCTGTTGGAAAATTCTTCTTTCAAACCGTTGCCACAAGAGAGTCAGTTAGGAATATTCTTTGTCAGGTATATATATTTCACTTAACTAATGTAGTAATAACCAAGATAATGTGTATACAATTAAGCCCTTTTGTTTCTGCAGTGTTACCATGATACTACCCAAGTGACAGAAGAATTAGTCGACACAATCCTTCGTCCAGGGCTTGAGCCTGGGGCTGCAGATGTGTTTCTTGAGTTTATTTGTTATTCAGATGGCCCACTTCCGGAAGACCTACTTCCGCAAGTAAAGGTTGACTCTAACCGTTCATACTGCCGGTGCTAAAAAAATAAAAACCTTGGACCAGATGAAACTGAAGCTGGTATTCTTATCTTACACTCTTCATTTGTGCAGTGTCCTGTGCTAGTAGTATGGGGTGATAAAGATCCATGGGAACCCATTGAACTTGGAAGAGCTTACGGGGACTTTGATTCGGTTGAAGATTTTGTTGCTCTCCCTGGTGTTGGTCACTGCCCTCAGGTAGCGTCGTATTTCATAATGGCCTTGAACTGTAATAAAAAATGAAATGTATACGTTAAGTAGCTATTATCTTTCCTAACATGTGTGCAGGATGAAGCGCCCCATCTTGTGAACCCTCTGGTTGAGTCTTTTGCCGCACGCCATGCAACAGTGAAAAACTAGTTTTGTTACGAGTACTATACTACATTCATCATTTAAGCATTGACAACAGAATAAAATTACCATTTTCTTTTTGCATCAAACAAACAAGTGTATTGTACTTTTATAGAATTGCTTGCTAAGGTTCATATAAGAAACATATGCAAGTGTATTTGTAATAATCAATGAAAACAGATGACTCTTGGAATTTGGTGTTCAAATTTGTATGTTACCGCACGAGAGGCAACGTTTTGAATGTTCTAATTTACTTTTCGTTTTCATCCGGTCATGATTTAGGCAAGTAAACGGACTGTCATGTCAGTCATTCCAAAGCGATTATCTAATAAGTATGATCCAAAGCGACCCGTTCCTTGTTGCAACTTTGTCTTTCTCATTTATCTCTTTATAAGGTAAAGGACACATAAAATTGTTTTGAATGTGCAACTTTGTCATTGTTTCATGTCAGATTTGGCAAGTTTTTTGGAACCTACTACAGTCTTGCTGATCTATTAGAGTCAGTTAGGTCAATTTGTTTGACAAGTTACATTCATCCTTGACCAATTCATTTTTGATAACAGTCGACGTTCTAACAAATATTTATGGTTTTGGCGACAGGCTTATGTGGGGCCTTGAGCTTTTAAAATAAAGTCCTTCTTTATAAACATAGGCTACTGGGTGCTTTTATAAGTCACAAGCCTCTGTAAGCCCAAGCCCATAGAGAAGGACTTATTGAGGCATATAAATAATCAAATTACTTAAATACCCTTAAGAATATAATTGATATTACGCAAAAGCTAAAAATATAATGGCTTCAACTAATTCACCAAACAACTTTATAAATATAAACTTGAGTTTTCGGCTTATAATATAAGCTACAGCCTCAGCCCATTGCGCCAAACATACCCTAAGAGTATTAACTTATTAAGCATTCAACATATGAATTGCAGGTTTCCCTATATATGGTATTGTTCTTGATCATCAAAAACTAGTTATGTGAATATGAAACTCCTAGTTTCTAGGTTAATTCACAAAAAAAAGATTTAAATTTGTATCCTTATGGTTTACCCAGATTACATGTTTCGTCCCTATTTGATTTTAATTACATAAATAATCATTATTTTATCAAACATATTTCATTGATAGTTCCTATTATGGAAAATAGAGACTATCTGTGTAACACATTTCAAACAAATTTATTACACAGTTGGTCTCTATTTTGACAAAAATAGGGACCATCAATGCAATTAGTTTGAAAATTAGAGACGATTGGTGTACTTAAAATCGAATAGAGACTAAAAGTGTTATTTGGTATAAACCATAGGGACGAAACGTGTAATTTATTCTATCCCTAAACTACCCACACTTTTAGAGATATCCAAAAATGTATGTTTACTCTTCAAACAATATTAAAAGAGGTTTGGTTTATGAAAGCATGATCTTGAATTGGTCTGTTAGTAAGAAAGTTTTAATTACAACTACTACTATTTAAAAAAGAAAATGAAGTTTGTATTACATTGCTATGCACATTCATGGAATGTCTTTCTTTGAAATATTATAAGTGATTTTAATTTTCTTATGGGATTATGGCTACAAACTTTTTTAGTCACCTATTAAATAAAGTTTAAACTAACTTATGGGCCATCTAAATATTTGTTTGATTTTGTTTATACCAATCTCGTCTAAAATCTTGCTAGAAATTTGTACAATTCAAAGAATAAAGCTAACTTTAACATTTAAAAACAATAAAAGTAAAAGAAAAAAAAAACTCAAACGTAAAACATTAGTTAAATTATCATTAATCGCTTTCGACTGAATAAAGTTTCACTTAAATAATTGTTAAAACTTCTACATTTGAATAGTTATTTGTGTTATTTTAATTTATTTAGTTATTTCCTCGCTGTTTCAATGCTTTTTGAGAAAAATTTATCCGATATTGATATAAACGAATGCAAACACATAAACAGGTGGTTTAAAAACCTATAATTATTGACTGACCTCCCGATACATAATCTCTTTTGTTATCAAAGCATATTCTTCTAAAAAAAATAATGCCATGGTTGTTAAAGTTGGGTGAACAAATCCAAGATACAAGGAAATTGCATTTTATTTATTTTTAGTCTTTTACCAAACAAGACGACAAATGGTCTTATACACGGTTTCCAAATGTAAATGAGGTCAGTTTAGCGTTGACCAACCAGAAAGTCAACTCATTAGCAAAACATATCAAATTTTTATGAAATTGTCTTGCAAGTCCATGCTAATCTGCCTATTTCTTGATGATTTTGATGTGCAATGTTCAAATCATAGTTGTAGAGAATACAACCTAGCCATTTGTGCAACGTGTTTATGAACGGGCACGGGCTAAGTCAGAAAATTTTCTGCAGCGGGTTCATAACTACATGTGAAAGTTACGCTAAAAAGGATAAAAGTACAGATAGATAAATTTGTTCAGAAAGTTCAACTGAACCATCTCGGTTTATATGTAGATAAAACTAGTCGATTTATATGTGAAAGTTACACTAAAAGGATCGGCTCAAGGATAAAAGTACAGAAAGATAAACTTGTTCAGCAATTTCAACTGAACCCTCTCGGTTATATGCAGATAACAATGGTCGATTTTTATGTAAAAATTACGTTAAAAGGATAAAAGTACAGGCATATAAATTCGTCCAGCGAGTTCAACTGAACCCTCTCGGTTATATGTAGCCCTTCTTATCTTTAAACTTCTAAATCAAATGATTAAAACCCATGTATCATAATCAAGGAATAACCACAAAAATTGAAACTTTTTTCATTTATTGGTAAAAAGGAGCATCATCAATGGATGCTTGTGTGAATCTACAGCATATTTACATCTTTGTATCTATACAAAACTATATACATGATTTCGACATATGAACTTACAAAAGAATGCCTAACATACCTATGTCAGTTTACTATGAACACTACAAACTAACAAACTAATCAAATAACCGAAAAGTCATCTGATCTAGTTAGGTTCATCCATCGGATGTTTAATGGGGACGATAGTGTTCTATAAGACGGACTGTTTCTTCTTTGGATTAAGACTTCAAGTTTAGGGGGACATTTGCTTGTTCTAACGTGTGTAGATTGTCAGCTCTGCAGATGGTAATTCTCAAACAACCATTCGAGGACCAGCCTTCCGTGCTCCATCTGCGCGAAAGTGCCCTTCCCAACTGAAATTGATTTTCTTTTTTTTGTGAATTGATTCTTTTGAGGTTACGAATCTTCAGAAACTGTTTTCTTCCATGTCTAAGTCTTGTTCGTCGTCTGAGTAAGTACCATCTAAAATGTTTCTTGCTGATTGATTCTCGGTATGGAAATTCGTTTCAAATCATCGTTTTTTGGTATTTCAAGATAACTTAGGGTCTTAGTAAAACTTACCAGAACCTCGGTTTCTTAGGTTTCCTCAACAGTTTTATTTCAGGGTCTCAAACGCTCTCCTTTATCACTCATTTCTTCCTTCAGACGTGTGTGTTCTCACACGGGCACTACTATTTTGTTTTTTCGCCTAAGTATCATTTTATCGTCATCATCCGACAGGATCAGTATGAGATTACTAACAGAAATGTAAGAACAAGGCTTTATAATTTTGAAAAAAGAAAAAATATAGGTAATTTCAACCACGGCGTCACTTTTCTTATCCTTTTCATTGAGTATCACATCGTTTTTCATGAAGGAACAAAAGAAAATTTGAAAATTTTCGTCGGTCAGTTTGATGTAATGACCGCGTGAGGCCAGACGCCTGTAAAAACATAAGTATGAGTATACGACAATCCAGTACTTTATATAGCAAGAAAAATAGACACTTTAAACACGAAAATATACCTTAAGGACCCCATTTTCAGCAACAATTCTCCCTGCAGCTCTCCAAGTTGCACCTCCGGACAAAAACTTGATGTTGAAAATAACTTTTTTCTGATACGAATAAAAGTCCTGGTTGTACTGAGGACAAAGATCCATTTCTACCTTTGTGATTATCAATGGACCCTCCCACTTATTTTATACAAA
This sequence comes from Tanacetum coccineum, assembly GCA_026074375.1. Lineage (NCBI taxonomy): Eukaryota > Viridiplantae > Streptophyta > Magnoliopsida > Asterales > Asteraceae > Tanacetum > Tanacetum coccineum. The sequence continues at coordinate 27,130 of BQNB010078961.1, forward strand.
GCTTTCCAATTTTCTTCGATACTTACGTTACAGCTTTCGTTCATCTAAAAAAAACAAGAATCTGGTAAGAATTTATTCGTTGGAATGTTATAATTTAAGAATAAGGGACAAGAGGTATACGGGCAAGATATCTAATGCAATTGTTCGGGTGAAGGTTTTAATCTTGAACACTTTTCCGCAATGATTCACCTCTTTCTTCTCCTATATCTAACCTATTTTAAACAAGAAAGATTCAGTTTATAAAGTTCTAGGAATAATAGAAATATTCTTGCTAAAAATATTTAAGCTTGTGACGTATTCTACCTCAATAATAAGAAAGTTTCTTTGTTTGAGAGTGCTCCACTTTACGTAGTAAAGCGAGATTATGACCATACCGATGTCTTGGATCAATCTGTATAATTAACAACCCACGGATTAATAAAATCTATATAAAAAAAACTAACATTATGAGTAAATAGTAAGGTCGATTCTAACTTACCGCCTCAAGCCAATGCTGTAAAGCAAGCTTCTGCGCTTAGCAATTCTTTGACAATCTTTCCCTACCTGCAAAGTTTCGAACAAACTTTTTTAGTAATCTTGTTTGTATATAATGTGATTTATTAGGTTTTTCGTATTTTGCTCAACATGTACTAATGGTTTTGAATGTACCTTGGGCAGCCGTGTTTTTGCGCTGGCCCAGTGATACGGCGGATCATGTTGTCAATATCGAAAAATGATTATAGAACTCTTTTTGAGTTCTGCAGATTCAAACACTTTCCACCTAAAACAATCACCAAAAAAAAATTCCATTAGCAAAGGCCGAATATGAAAATACAAGTTATAAACAAATCAATTGCTTTCTAAGAGTATAACAGCTTTGTTCAATCAAAACTGCACAATCAGCCAGCTTTCTTGTGTTCTATAAGACTTTTTATAAAATTTTTGCAGCTTTACAGCTTCTTCATCTTTAGGACTCCGGATCAGAATTTTCGTTCTTTTTGGCATAAAACCGATTGATTCTTCTTGTAATTCTTGAAACCGTCATTTTTTGGAGAGGCAAAAGATCATTACATCTGTGTTCGGATTCATGTGCTCTTGGAAACGCAATGATCTAACAAACTTTTAGTTCGTCTCGTCTTGGTTTAACCAATGATGTCAAACTGGTTTCCAAATCCGTACACTCAGCGAATGGGCACGAAATCGATAACCCCATGCAAGGTTAAAACAAATCTTTAACTCCTTATGAAACTTGATTTTCCTGCTAGAACAATCCATTAATTAGTATATTAAAACAAGATCATATAATTGTACACAAAATATAAAACTTATCAAAGGACAATTTGCTTGTTGTAACTAGTGACAAAAAATTAAAGTTTTAATACCAACAACCAAATAAACAATACAATTTCTCAATGAGTTATGACATTAACAATCTAACAGAAAACATTGAAAGGACGGAACCGAACTAAAAATGACCACGTGCATTTTACGAAAAACAAAATAAGACTATCAACAATTGTTTTTTTGGGACCGGATGCATTTCCAAGAATTTGATATTTTCATTTACAAGAATTAGCAGCCCGGGGCCCACCTTGGACTGAAAAGTAATCCCCTAATTCCACACCCAACAACATTCTCAATGACTCTTGTAAATGGAGGGTCTTTACCAGGTTTGATTTTTGAGTAGCCCAAGGTCGGAATTCACGGTTAAAACAAAAAAACATGTCATGAACCTATGATAACTAAAATCTTGATTATGCAAAGCATATTAAAACCAAAAAAGTGACAAAATCCATGAAAAAAATACATGATCAAAGAATTCCAAGCAAACCCATTTAGCAAATTGTCACATATCAAAAACCCATGAAGGATTAAGGCTAGTTTTGTCACATTTCACCAAATGAGCATAAGCAAAAGCTCATAAAACCAAAGAAAAAAGGAAATTTTACCTTATGGAAAATAGGTGGTATGTGGAGCATTATTTTGTAGTGTAATTGGATTAAAATGTGATGAATGATTTCGATTGAAATTTTTTGATAGAAAACAGAGTAAGTTATATAGTTGGAGTTAGTGTTAAAATGATGGCTAAAATAAAGTTATTTTATATAGATTTGAAGTCATGAAATGGTATGCGTGTAAAGGGGGGAAGAATGAACGAGGGGGTGAAATAAGGCGTGGCACGTGATTCGACTTTTCAGTATCATCTCTTTTCATAAAATAATAAATTTTGTTTTTTAACATAGTTTTTAGGATCAAATTAAAAAAATGTAAAATTTAAATAATCATAAATTTGATATGCAACGACTTAAATTAAATGTAATTATGTTTATTCAAATGCACCGTAATATATTTTTTAGATAAAATTAGATGCATATACATATAATAGATAGCATGCATTCTTCAAATTTTTTTTAACGTTTTGTTTTTTTTTTGAAGCATATGTGTTTTTCATCTTGTACATGGTCATTAAGTTAATGTTGAAATCGCTCATTTAATAGGTCAAAGTGGTTACAAACATTTAATGTTGAAACCGTTCATTTAATAGTATGTATCTCTACTGCTTTATATAAAAAAAGTTGATTTGTGAATTATATATATACATGATTGACATTGATAATCCATCTTTAAAATTTTAATCTAAAAATGTATAACTTTAATGGGATCTAATGTTAAATGTATTTCTAGTGTTACTTTGCATATTTATCACTTCAAAATTAGTTTTGAAAATATAAATAATGCATCTAAATGAATAATTATAGATAGTATAATTTAAGTCGATATATGTTAAATATGTAGTTATAATTATTTATCATATTTTTTTTATTTTAAGTTTTATTCTTCTTAATAAATAACATTGCATGTATTAGAGCACTGGGTACAGTGGTGTTGTTGGGAAAAAAGTGTTGCCACGTCAGCACTTTTTCCCAACGGCACCACATTCGTGGGGTAACAGTTGCATCAGAAAATCTGGTGCCGTTGGAATTTTTTATTTTTTTTATATATATAAAATTAAAAATACACAATATTAACTAAAATTACCTTCATTCATTAAAAAAACACATTACAAGAAAAAAATACATTAAACTTAAAGACATTAAAACTAAAAAAATACATAAGATAATTATTCTTGCGTTGGATATTTTGCCCGGATTCGTGCTTGTTGGGCCTTCACGATAGCGGCGTTCATCGGATCCAATGAGCTTGTGTAACATTTCGTATTTTCAGGTCATTTTCGACGTCATCTATTTTACGAGTTTCCGTGAGTGAGTGTCGACATTTAACA
>BQNB010078962.1:0-30390 GCA_026074375.1 Tanacetum coccineum
CATTCAATATACAATGTGTAAACCCTAATTATTCTATTCATAAGCTTTCACCCATCATTTTACACTCAAAACCCTAATTCAAAACCCTAATTCAAAACCCTAAACCCTAAAACCGAGCTAGTTTCTGAGCCATGAACCGTTTACTCATTCTCTGACTATCTCATTCTCAAGTAAGCAACCAAGAGTCATTGTAAACCCATAAAATGAGTTTACAAACCTTTATCCATCATTATCCATTATTACTTTAACAATATACAAGATTTACAAAGCTAGAGAACCCTAAAAGTCTTATACGAACCCTAATTCCAACCCACGGCTCATTATTCCTTTTCAACCCATTTTAACTTAAAACAACTATCAACTATCATTAATAATTCATATTACATTACTCATGATCAGTATTCTATCACCCTTGATCATTTATACACAAATTAAAAGCCAAGAAAACCAAAGAAACCCTAAACAAACCCTAATCTAATCCATAACCCTAATTACTCATTTTTGATCCATTTTAAACCAAACCACTTATCATTTTTCATTAACTATCTAATATATAATCCTCATAAACATTAATTAACATTTACATTGCAAGTATACTCAAAATCTATGCCTTGAATTCACTAGAAAACCCTAATCATACCCTTATGAACCCGCGACCCCATTTCTTCATTTCAAACTCGTTTTAACCTAAACCAATTGCTAATCTTTGCTAATAAACTCATTCAAAAACCTTAAGAACCAATTTTAACCATTCATGATTACCATACACAAATTTCACCAAGAAAACTTATGAAAAACCTTGTCGGGCTCAAAACCAGCCCGCACCCTTTCCTACACCATTTGGACCCATTTCAAACCATACCATGTACAAATAACCACCAAGGATTCCTTCTAGATGTTCTTAAGCAGCTTATCCAGCAGCTTGGACCATCTCTTGGCCACAATTGAGGCCACATGATCCCTCTTTTTCTTACCACAGCCGCGGCAAGCTCCAAGAATAAGCACATCCTCAATCTACTATCCTTGACCTCCACCATTGATTTTATAGCTTAGACACATCATATACTAGACCTATTACATGTTAATACCAGATCATGAAGCTTTCTTACTCCTTGCTACTTCAAATGGGTATAAATAGGACTCATTTATGTTCATTTAAACTTGCACCCACCATCTTCTTACTATAACCCTTAAGGCAGCAATCCTTTACTCCCATATGATCTTAGGATCATAAAATACATTCAAGAAGCAAAGCCCTAAAGAATTGAAGCCTCGGAGTAAAGATACAAGGCGTACGAGTGGAAATACTACCCAAAACGACCCCTTTCCACCATTTTTGATCTTTGAAGCTCTAACCCAGGTTTTCAATGTTCTACTTCTGCTATTATACCTTTATAATGTTCATATGATCCTAAATAAACTCTTGTTAAAGTTTCATAACCCAATTCATGCTCATTCTCCATTTTGATCAAAAACCGTACACCCGAAACCCTAATTTCTTATTTTTCTTAAAACTAAATGTTATAATGATTAAATATTGTTATAGTCTATCCTAACATGCTTAACTAATGTTATTATAACTACTTTATCAAGTATTGAAAGAATTTGGATTATAAACCTACGCGTTTACATTTTGAAACCCTAATATGACCCGTTTTACTTTGAATTGTTATTTTAAACTTGTGTCACGTTAAAACTTCATATTTTAGTTTATTATAACTTATAAATGTCTATTGAAATATTAAACTAAGCTTTCATGGCAAATTGGACATGTTTTGTAATTATAATCCATACAAGGGGTATATATCGTAATTTTTAGAAACTTATAACAAAAAGGGCTAAAAATGTCATTTTATCAAATTTATAACTACATGGGTCCATTATGTCAATTTACAAAGTCCAAGGTTTACTTGGTATATATTTTAAAGTTAAAGGACCAAACTCGTAAAAGTGCAAACTCCAAGGATATATTTTGCCACTTTCCAAACCCTAGGGTCAAAAATGTAAAATTTTGAAAAAGTATAAAACCATATTGAAAACATTACCAGACATAACTTTAATTAGTACTTGACGTGCTTAACATATCCAGATATTAATTAAAATGCTTAAAACCGCTTTTGTTATAATCATTATATCATTAATCATCAATGTGCTTTCAAAAATCATGTCCTGGATCCATATCATAGCACAATACTAGGGAGCTTCATATTAAGAAGTTTCATCTTGGTATTACGTTCTGACTGAGTTGTTGGGTTTACGATTTAAAGTGCCCTAGCTCCTCAAACGTTTACTGAATGACTTCGGAATTATGATGGCCCGAACGGTGTTATGATAATTTTTATATCAAAACCAGCATCAATGAAAAATCTTACATATTCAATCAAACTAAGACTTGACATAATATCCCAGGTTGTCTATGACGAAGCCATTACTATTTCATATACCTTGCTATCAATTTCCCTATACTGTTTAAGTGAGTTCATAGCCTCGCTTTTTAATGTTTTATAAACCCGCGAGGGAGATACATGCTATAAACTTAAATGCAATTATTTCTACATGTTATTCCAATTTATTATTGCCTAGGTAATTGCTTTGCCTTTAAGTCCTCATAATCATGAACCGTTAATTACTCTACAGAGTTAGCGTGAATAATGTGAATAGATCTATTTGGATTGGACTCCCCGTTGGTGTACCCAGTTACGTGTAACCAATTGCACATCATTCGAAATCACGCGGGTATTTTGGCAAAGGTACCCGTAGGGGCTATAACATATCACCATACCCTAAGGCTTCAGATTCATGAGCTAATGGAAATAAATAAATAGATGTGATTTCAATACCGGGTGTATATCAACGTAACCCGAATATCGCATTTGCATTCAAATTATATTACTTAAACCTATGGATTTCACTCAACCTTTGTGTTGACTTTTTAGCATGTTTTATCTCAGGTAACTAATGGCACGGAGTGACAAGGACATGAAGATGGAAAAACTATTATCATTGACACTTTGTAAATACAGATGTTGGGACCTCTCTTTTGTAAAAACTCTGATAAAATAAATGAATGATAACTTATTTTCATAAACGACTCTTTTTGATTCACTTTCTATGATTATGACTGTTGTACCTTTAAAGTAATACCCCAGATTAGCTTCCGATGCTATATGTAAAAATGGAGGTGTTACAGATTTGGTATCAAGAGCCAACGTTATAGAGAACAAGGTTGAATCCTTAACTATAACTGCTTTTCTTTTTCCATCCAAGAAAGTCCTTCTTGCCGTTACATCTTCCGGAATGGTATGTAAAAGTACATAACTATTATATTATTAAATAAATAACTTATGTTATTTACTACTGGGTTGTTATCAGAATGATGTCTTCCCCCGATTATCCTATTTCTAATTTGGAGGATGCTTTTTCTTCTAATTTCCCAAACTATCTTCCTCCGGCTTCTCCAGATTATATCCCGGCCTCTCCAGGGAAAACTTACTCAAGTGCTTCCAATTCATTTGGAATTGTCCCATTAGCTTCACCAACTTTATCTTTATTTCATGATGATCCATACATGGAAGTTATACAAGCCTCCTATAATGAAAAATCACCAATTCCATATCCAATTATCATACCTCCTAAACCTCAAGGATTCCTTCTCCCAGAAGGACTTCTTTCACCAACAAAATCATCCTCTTCTGCCCCGTCCCAACCTCAAGTCTTTGAGATTAGGGAAACCTCTCAAAAATAAACTATCGAACAACATGAAGAGCAAATTCAAGGTATCTTAGGTTATCTAGAAGAAATCCCTCCCAAACGTTTTGATCATATTGAAAACAACATCGAAGGCCTTGGTAAAGGAACAGTAATCATCCAACGCGATTATAATGCGATGGCAGCAGAACTCCAGCAAGCTCATACTCAGATCACTAAACTCCATAGGAAACAAATAGGATGCAATCATAAAATATCTCTAGCCCGCTATAGGATTGCTGAATTGGGAGAAGTTATCAACGACATGGAGACTCATCATCAAGCAGACATAGAGAATCTCGTAAACTCCATCATCGAACTCCAAAACTGCATAAAGTGATCATCCAGTTTCTAGTTTAAATTCCAGTTTTAGTGTTAACCTAGCCACGGGATGTGTGGTATAAATAAAAACACTTGTCAAATCTTGACTATGTATAGTACTAAGATAAGTTGTTCTTAATACAAAGGCAATCCCGTTATCTACCTTGTTGTTTTACCACTTTATGCATCTCATCATTCATTCATCATTCATTCGTCATACGCATCATTATATTTGTCATCATATCGTAACCTATATTCAAACCTTAATATCATCATTGTTAAAAATGCTTAAAGTCCAAAAATAAGCATTTCTCTTTAAACACTTCTAGACTTATGATATCATTCTCTCTACGTGTTATCTTTTGTTGATAGAATGCCTCCCAAAAAGACATCAACAACAGAAGCACCGGCTATGACTCAAGCTGCCATTAGAAAGTTAGTTGCTGATAGTGTCACCTCAGCTCTAGAAGCTCAAACTGTAACAATGGCAAGTGCTAGTAATCTCGACAGGAACACCGGTCCCACTGGAATTCTTGTAATAAAGATGGGAAACTATAAAGAGTTTATTAGCTGTCAACCTTTCTATTTCAACAGCACAGAAGGAGTAGTTAGCCTTATCCGTTGGTTTAAATGAACTGAATCAGTATTCTCTCGTAGCAGATGTGCTGAAGAAAACAAAGTAACATTTGCTACTGGTACTCTAACTGACGATGCCTTGTCCTGGTGGAATGCATATGCCCAACCAATGGGAGTAGAGCAAGCCAATCAAATCACCTAGACTTAGTTAAAAAGGCTTCTGACAAACAAGTATTGTCCCCGGACTGAGATCAGAAAAAAATGGAAGAAGAACTTTACAATCTGAGTGTAAAGGGAAATGATCTTAAACCTTATGTTAGAGGATTCCAAGAATTGACAACCTTATGTCCAACTATGATGCCAAGTACTGAGAAACTCTTGAAAGCTTTCATTGGGGGTCTACCTCGAAGCATTGAAGGAAATGTTACTGCCTCTAAACCTCAAACTTTAGAGGAAGCCATTGACATAGCACAAAGGCTAATGGATCAAGTAACTAAGCATGTTCCAATACAAATATCGAGTGACAACAAGAGGAAGTTTGACGACAGAAGAACTTTTAACAATAATTCCTACAGCAACTACCGCAACTCCAACAATCGCTACAACAATCGTCAACAAAACCGAAGGTAAGAAGCTGGTAGAGCCTATGTTGTTACTCCATCAGAAAATAGTAGGTATGCTGGAGATCTCCCTTTGTGCAAGAGATGCAATTTCCATCACACCGGACCTTATACTGGCAAATGTAATATTTGCAACAAGATGGGCCATTTGACCAAGAACTGCCAAAGCAAGAAGCCAGCCACTAGAAGCAACCAACTACCAGTGACTATTATGTTCCATGCCTGTAGAGAAAAAGGGCATTATACAAATCAGTGCCGAAAAACCAACATCAATGCCCAAGGAAGAGCCTATGTGTTGAGAGATAAGAAGGCGCATCAAGACCCGAATGTAGTTATGGGTATGTTTCTTCTAAATCAGCATTTAGCCAAAATATTATTTGACTCTGGTGCTGATAAAAGCTTTATATCCATGTCTCTTGCCTCTAAGCTAAATCTTCCGTTTATTACAATAGATACCTTTTATGATATCAAAATGGCCGACGGAAACTTAGTAAGCACAAACACCGTTATCAAAGGCTGCACTTTAACTTTGTTAAATCACCCTTTCGAAATCGATCTCATGCCAGTTAAACTCGGTAGTTTTGACATTGTCATCGGTATGGACTGGTTGTCCAAGTATCATGCCAAAATTCTCTGTAACGAGAAAGTCGTTCACATTCCTATCAACGGTGAAACTCTAATCATTCGAGGTGATCAAAGTAAAACTCGACTGAATCTCATATCCTGTATAAAAACCAAAAAATATATATCCCGAGGTTGTCAAGTTTTCATGATCCAAGTAATGGAAAGGAAATCAGATGAGAAAAGATTAGAAGATATCCCCGTAGTTAAAGAATTTCTGGATATTTTTCCTGAAAATCTACCTGGTCTTCCTCCTATTTGCCAAGTAGAATTCCAAATCGAATTAATTCCCGGAGCAGCACCTGTAGCCCGAACACCTTATAGATTGGCTCCTTCAGAAATGCAGGAGTTATCTAACCAGCTTTAAGAACTAACAGACTGAGGTTTTATCTGACCGAGTACATCGCCTTGGGGAGCTCCTGTCTTATTTGTTTAAAAGAAGGATGGATCTTTTAGGATGTGTATCGATTATCTTAAGTTGAATAAACTTACTGTAAAGAATCGTTACCCATTACCCAGGATCGATGACTTATTTGATCAACTTAAAGGTTCAAGCGTCTACTAAAAAATTGACTTGAGATCAGGTTATCATCAATTAAGAGTAAAGGATGGAGATATTCCTAAGACTGCTTTCAGAATGAGATACGGACACTATGAGTTTCAAGTAATGCCATTTGGTTTGACTAACGCACTAGCAGTGTTCATGGATCTCATGAACCGTGTGTGTAAACCCTATCTGGATAAATTTGTAATAGTGTTCATCGATGATATTCTTATCTATTCTCACAATAAAGAAGAACATGCAAATCATCTTAGAATAATCTTGGAATTACTCCGAAAAGAGAAATTGTATGCCAAGTTCTCTAAATGTGATTTCTAGATTCATATCGTGCAATTTCTTGGTCATCTCATCGATAGTCAAGGACTTCATGTTGATCCTGCCGAGATTGAAGCTGTTAAGAATTGGACATCTCTTACTACACCCACAGAAGTGCGTCAATTCTTAGGACTCGTTGGCTATTACCGAAGATTTATCAAAGGTTTTTCAAAGATTGCAAAGCCTTTAACCAAATTAACCCAGAAAAACAAGAATTACATCTGGGGCAAAGAACAAGAATAAGCTTTTCAACATCTTAAACAAAAACTCTGTGAAGCACCCATCTTAGCATTACCAGAAGGAAACGATAATTTTTTCGTTTACTGTGATGCATCTCTTCAAGGGTTAGGAGCCGTATTAATGCAACGAGAAAAAGTCATTGCTTATGCATCTCGATAACTCAAACCTCATAAAGAAAACTATACTACTCATGATCTCAAATTAGGAGCAGTAATATTTGCTCTTAAAATCTAGAGACACTATCTATACGGTACAAAGTGTACAGTTTTCACTAATCACAAGAGCCTTCAACACATCCTTCATCAAAAAGAATTAAATATGAGGCAACGCCGATGGTTAGAATTACTCGCAGATTATGATTGTGAGATTTGCTATCATCCCGAAAAGGCAAATGTTGTAGCAGATGCCTTAAGTTGAAAGAAACAAATCAAACCACTTCGAGTTCGAGCATTAATCTTAGCCGTTCATCCAAAATTACCATCTCAAATTCTCAAAGCCCAAAATGAAGCCCTCAAAGAAGAAAATGTCAAAAACGAAAACCTACGAGGAATGGAAAAATCATTTGAAATTTGTCCTGATGGAACTCGTTGTATCAAAAATCAAAGTTGGTTACCACTTTTTGGCAATTTATGAGACTTAATCATGCATGAGTCTCATAAATCGAAATATTCTATTCACCTGGGTTCTGAAAAATGTACCAAGATATAAAGAAACTCTATTGGTGGCCTAACATGAAGGCAATCATTGCAGAATATGTTGGCAAATATTTGACATGTTCTAGAGTTAAAGCAGAATGTCAAAAGCCATCCGGCTTATTAGTTCAACCAGAAATTCCTATGTGGAAATAGGAAATAATAACAATGGATTTTGTTACAAAGCTACCCAAGACCCCAACCGGACATGACACCATCTGGGTCATTGTCGATCATCTTACCAAATCCGCACATTTCATACCTACTCGAGCGACTGATAGTATGGAAACTCTTACAAGGTTATACATCAAAGAAATAGTCTCTCGACATGGCGTACCAATCTCTATCATCTCAGATCGTGACAGTCATTTCACATCCAGATTCTGGCAATCATTGCAAAATGCTTTGGGTACTCAACTAGACATGAGTATAACATATCATCCTGAAACTGATGGACAAAGTGAAAGAACCATCCAAACACTCGAAGACATGCTTCGAGCCTGTGTCATAGATTTCAGGAAAGGATGGGATAAACACTTATCATTGGTAGAATTTTCCTATAACAATAGTTATCATGCTAGTATCAAGGCAGCATATTCGAAGCACTTTATGGACGCAAGTGTAGATCACCTATTTGCTGGGCCGAAGTTGGAGATTCTTAACTCACAAGACCAGAAATAATTCAAGAAACCACTGAAAAGATCGTGCAAATTCGTCAACGCTTGCAAGCTGCAAGAGATCGACAAAGAAGTTACGCCAATATAAGGAGAAAGCCTTTAGAATTTCAAGTTGGCGATCGTGTTATGTTAAAAGTATCACCTCGCAAAGGTATCTTTCGATTCGAAAAACAAGGAAAGCTTAATCCCCGATACATTAGACCATTCAAAATCCTTGAACGAATTGGGCCAGTGGCATACAAACTAGAGCTTCCTGAAGAACTTATTAATGTCCATAATGTTTTCTACATTTCTAATCTTAAGAAAGGCTTATCCGATGAATCTCTTATCATTCCAATGAAAGAACTTTGACTCGACGACAAACTCAACTTTGTAAAAGAACCAGTGGAAATTATAGACCGTGAAGTCAAGCAACTAAAACGAAGTCGTATTCATATAATCAAAATACGATGAAACTCTAAAGAGGACCAGAATTTACATGGGAACGCGAAGATGAAATCCATGCCAAATATCCTCATCTGTTTTCAAACATCACTTCAACATTGAATTAAATCTTGGGACGAGATTTCTGTAAGGGGTAGAGACTATAACAACCCACAATTTTCATAAATGTAAATACCCATTTATTAAGTTAGATGCAATGTACAATCTATCCATTATATATGAACTCACCTTTCTCAGGGAAATTTTTTGCTTTATTACATTACATACTTTGCCAATATCTCAATATGCAATATTTCTTGCATAACCAAAGTTAACAGACTCAGGCAACCTATCTATGGCAATCCTACCTTCATATATGTCAAGCAATTATCATAAACATATCAAGAAAATATCTTGAAATCATTATTACAAAGTACATTACTCATATAATGTACCATTTACAACATTATATCAAAACGGGCTAGCATATGTATAAGTAATATAACATATTACATCAAGATACTTTCCTTTTAAAGTAAGGAACAAGTCCACAAAGCGTAATGTACAAGTCATTAAGCATTCAATTGAAATATAAAATCTCTTCAAATCAAAGTACAAGCTCAATATACAAATCATTAAGCATGATCTGCCCAAAATCCGTTTTAACCTCCGTTATTCATTCCTCATTTCTCCACCACCACTTTATGTTACAACTACTACACTCATTATACAATATATAACACCTTTAATTATTCCATTCATAAGCTTTCATACACTTTTTTACATCAAAACCCTAATTCAAAACCCTAAACCCTAAAACCAAGCTAGATTCTAAACCATGACCCATTTCTTAATTTTTATCCATTGTAAAATCCAAACCAACTCCTCAATAAGCTGTAATAACATAAAGTATCAACATTCCTCAATCATATTCCATAACATTTCATCATTCAAACTTCAATTATTGACAGAAAAAATGCAGAAAACCCTAATTGTGCCCTAATTGAACTTTTGACTCGTTTACTCATTTTCTACCCGTTTTAACCCAAACCACCTCTCAACTTTTGATTATAATCCTTAATATACTACCTAGGATCAATAATCTATCAATCTTGGTCCAATGTACACGAATTATAAGCAAAGAAAGTCAAGAAAACCCTAAACCGTACCAAATGGAACCCGCGACCTCATTTCTTCATTTTTGACCCGTTTTAACCCAAACCAATTGCTAAATCCTAATGAAACTTCTTATTACAGACCTTGGTAACACATTCTAACTATCCATGATCAATATACACGATACCATACACAAATTTCACCAAGAAAACTTATGAAAAACCTTGTCGGGCTCAAAACCAGCCCGCACCCTTTCCTACACCATTTGGACCCATTTCAAACCATACCATGTACAAATAACCACCAAGGATTCCTTCTAGATGTTCTTAAGCAGCTTATCCAGCAGCTTGGACCATCTCTTGGCCACAATTGAAGCCACATGATCCCTCTTTTTCTTACCACAGCCACGGCAAGCTCCAAGAACAAACACCTCCTCAATCTACTATCCTAGACCTCCACCATTGATTTTATAGCTTAGAGACATCATATACTAGACCTATTACATGTCAATACCAGATCATGAAGCTTTCTTACTCCTTGCTACTTTAAATGGGTATAAATAGGACTCATTTGTGTTAATTTAAACTTGCACCCACCATCTTCTTACTATAACCCTTAAGGCAGCAATCCTTTACTCCTATATGATCTTAAGATCATAAAAGAAATTCAAGAAGTGAAGCCCTAAAGAATTGAAGCCTCAAAGTAAAGATACAAGGCGTACGAGTGGAAATACTACCCAAAATGACCCCTTTCCACCATTTTTGATCTTTGAAGCTCAAACCCAGGTTTTGATTGTTCTACTTCTGCTATTATACCTTTATAATGTTCATATGATTCTAAATAAACTATTGTTAAAGTTTCATAACCCAATTCATGCTCATTCTCCATTTTTGATCCAAAACCGTACACCTGAAACCCTAATTTTGCATTTTTCTTAAAACTAAATGTTATAATGATTAAATATTGTTATAGTCTATCCTAACATGCTTAACTAATGTTATTATAACTACTTTATCAAGTATTGAAAGAATTTGGATTATAAACCTACGCGTTTACATTTTGAAACCCTAATATGACCCGTTTTACTTCGAATCATTATTTTAAACTTGTGTCACGTTAAAACTTTATATTTTTGTTTATTATAACTTATAAATGTCTATTGAAATATTAAACTAAGCTTGCATGGCAATTTAGACATGTTTTGTAATTATAATCCATGCAAGGGGTATATATCGTAATTTTCAGAAACTTATAACAAAAAGGGCTAAAAATGTCATTTTATCAAAGTTATAACTACAGGGGTCTATTATGTCACTTTACAAAGTACAAGGTATACTTGGTATGTCTTTTAAAGTTGAAGGACCAAACTCGTAAAAGTGCAAACTCCAAGGATATATTTTGCCACTTTCCAAACCCTAGGGTTAAAAATGTAACATTTTGAAAAAGAATAAAACCATATTCAAAATATTACCAGACATAACTTTAATTAATACTTGACGTGCTTAACATATCCAGATATTAATTAAAATGCTTAAAACCGCTTATGTTATAATCATTATATCATTCATCATCAATGTGCTTTCAAAAATCATGTCCCAGATCCATATCATACCACAATACTAGGGAGCTTCATATTAAGAAGTTTCATCTTGGTATTACGTTCTGACTGAGTTGTTGGGTTTACGATTTAAAGTGCCCTAGCTCCTCAAACGTTTACTGAATGACTTCGGAATTATGATGGCCCGAACGGTGTTATGATAATTTTTATATCAAAACCAACATCAATGAAAAATCTTACATATTCAATCAAACTAAGACTTGACATAATATCCTAGGTTGCCTGTGACGAAGCCATTACTATTTCATATACCTTGCTATCAATTTCCCTATACCGTTCAGGTGAGTTCATAGCCTCGCTTTTCAATGTTTTATAAACCCGCGAGGGAGATACATGCTATAAACATGAATGCAATTATTTCTAAATGTTATTCCAATTTATTATTGCCTAAGTAACTGCTTTGCCTTTAAGTCCCCATAATCATGAACCGTTAATTACTCTACGGAGTGAGCGCGAATAATGTGAATAGATCTATTTGGATTGGACTCCCCGTTGGTGTACCCAGTTACGTGTAACCAATTGCACATCATTCGAAATCACGCGGGTATTTTGGCAAAGGTACCCGCAGGGGCTATAACATATCACCATACCCTAAGGCTTCGGATTCATGAGCTAATGGCAATAAATAAATAGATGTGATTTCAATACCGGGTGTATATCAACGTAACCTGAATATCGCATTTGCATTCAAATTATATTACTTAAACCTATGGATTTCACTCAACCTTTGTGTTGACTTTTTAGCATGTTTTATCTCAGGTAACTAATGGCACGGAGTGACGAGGACATGAAGATGGAAAAACTATTATCATTCACACTTTGTAAATACAGATGTTGGGACCTCTCTTTTGTAAAATAAATGAATGATAACTTATTTTCATAAACGACTCTTTTTGATTTGTTTTCTATGATTATGACTGTTGTACCTTTAAAGTAATACCCCAGATTAGCTTACGCTGCTATATGTAAAAATGAGGGTGTTGCAAAATGACTTCAAGACCTTCCTTCTCTTGATTCTTGGCTTCAACTTAGCTTGTACTTCCTTCTTAATCTTCCTTGGTCTTATTTAGAGCTCCATTTGAGTGTGTGATGAGTTTTTAAGGTGTGTTTGAAAGGTTTGGGGTCTTGGCTATTTATAGTATGCAAAACCCTTGGTGGCTAAGTTTCCTTAGAGTAGTGGCCAAGGTTTATGTAGAGTGATGACCAATGAATACTAGTGAAGAGTATTGAAGGCTAGAAAAATAGCTAAGCAAGGTGTGAAGTGATAGAGGGGGCGTGATATTTCAAAAGATGACAAGGAGACTTGGACTTCAAGTTGGGTGATGGAGGTGCTTGTGGTGATGTGGGGATGAAGGTGGTGGTGAGGTCATGGTGCTTGAGGTGCTAGCTTGCTAGTTTAGGATTAGAAATTGGTTTAAAAATGAATTAAGAGGGTTTCGGGTTAATAGGGTTTCGGGTTAGGTTTTATAGTTTGTAGTTTTAGGATTTTCAAGCTAGGGTTAGGTTTAGAGCTTAGGATTAGTGTTAATATTAGGATTTAGGATTAAGGTTTAGTGTTAGGATTAGGGTTTAGGATCATAATTTAGGTTTCAGATGAGTTTTTAGGTTTTGGTTTCGTATAAAATGAAATTAGAGTTTTAGAACTAGGTTTAGCATGATTTAAGGTTAGTTTAGCATAAATGTATTGTTAAGTGAGCTTGTAATCCATGCTAAAGAAGTTGTACAAAAATTAGAACAACATTAGAGGGAAAATGAGCTTGTTTGAATTCATGCTTCATGAATTGTAAATTCAGCTTTAATAACTTGTACATTTGACTTGGAGGGAAAAGATATTGAAATCTGGTGCTATGATACTTGTACATATGCCTTAGAAACTTGTACATTGATATTGTATGTAAACTTTACATATAATTAGGGTTTTGATATAAACGTTAATGGATCAAGTTTATTTAGTAATAATGTCATAAAAACTACGTTAAATAGATAACGTACATGGTATAGTGGATATTAGAATATTGACTTGACATATTAAGAAGTTTACTTGATATAAACGTAGATAGAATTTGCATAAGTAGTTGTGTGAGCGTATTTACTTTAGAAATGCAAGTTACGTTGCATAATGAATAAAGCAAAAAAATTTCCCTGTAAAAAGATGGCATCTAATTTAATAGATGGAAATTACATGACATCTAATTTAATAGATGGATATTACATTGATGAAAATACTGAGTTGTTATAGAAGTCTTGATGAGTCTCTCCGAACCTTATCCTTGCAACTAAGTAGTACTTTTGCAAATTTCGTCATTGATAAAATTAAATCTTTAATTTGGAAAACACATTATGAACTATGAAATAGTCCATAATAAATCTGATATCATAATTATTAGTCATGTTTATATTTATTTTTCGAAAAACCCTTTTTATTTTCTCACAAGTTAAAACTTAAAATAAAAACAATATAAACATAAAACTAATACACATAACACTTATTTAAGAAACACTTAACAATTAAGTTATGCAAATATCAATTATGATCCTAATTATCTAATAATTAAAATATGTATATATTCATTTAAGGCTCCTTCATCGAATGACTCCAGCCACATACATCGATATGATTGATTGCGTAAGCCATATATAAATATATACCACATAGCACATAAAATTTAAACAACTTCAGGTCCCATTAAGACATAGCTAAGGTCTTCCTTAGCTTTTAAAGTCGTGGATCTTACCAAATAAAAAATTTAATGTCTATGTTTAATTCTTGATCATCATATTTACAAAAAAACAATTAACAATTAACAAGATTTATATCACATATCTCTCCATGATAAATTGCATGTCTTTATCATGGACGCCGAATTAACAATTAATTTGAACATAAAACCGATCAATTAACAATAAATCACATCAAGTTTTATCGATAAAATTTCATACAACCTAGAATTCGTTTAATTAATTTTATAACCAATAAAGATTGAATCTTGATGCACAAAGATCGAATTTTTATGCATAAAACGCCCAAAGGGCTTAAAAATTAGTCAAGAACCCTAATTTTGTCCAATTTTATTACTTGTAACTACAAATTTTACACGATGGCTCGTGATGCCACTGTTGGGTTTTTACAACTTTTAACCATTAAACACGAGTACGCAACGGAAAGTAAACACGTATAAATTTCATAATTAACAAGATTAGAGATGTGTACTTTTTAGCAATAAACGTTACACCGTCTTGAATATACGCGTGTGTATAAATCGAATACCACGCAAACTAAATAAGTTACCAAAGTAGATAACCTCTATGGTGTGCATACACTACACGTCAATGAGATACGCTAGGATGCTAGTCCTTGCTTCACGAATAAACAACCAAACACGGTGTTCTTGTTTGAATAATCAATCAACCCGAATAAGAGTTTAAACTGATCGACTAAAACCAAGAAGTAAAACATAACGCATGCATGTATATAATATTCATGTGCATGGAACAATTGTCATACTCGTGATCTCATCATATGCATGACAATATATGTATTATATAGTGATATGCGAATAGGTTTTTGTGCCACGGATATATTAATGTGTCGTCTGTTTTTTTAGGGTATATCATATATCTATCGTCGACCCATATAATGATCTCCTAAGAGTCATTATATAGTTGCCCAAAGGGCTTAAAAAATTAATCAAGAACCTTATTTTTTTATCAAATTTTATTACTTGTAACTACAAATTCTACACGATGGCTCGTGATGCCACAGATGGGATTTAACATCTATTTAACCAATTAACAAGACACGAGTATGCAGCGGAAAACATAAACACGTATAGAATAAGTAATTAACAAAGGGATCAAGAAGCGTGTACCTTTTAGCAATAAACGACACCGTTCTTGAATATACGTGTATGTATAAATATATAATACGCGGAACCAAACAAGTTACCAAAGTAGATAACCTCTATGGTATGCTCACACTACACGTCATCGAGATATGCTAGGATGCTAGTCCTTCCTTCACGAATAAAACAACCGAACACAATGTTCTTATTTTGGATTTGAAAAGTAAACACGTATAGAATTCAAAATTAACAAGATTAGAGATGTGTACTTTTTAGCAATAAACGTTACACCGTCTTGAATATACGCGTGTGTATAAATCGAATACCACGCAAACTAAATAAGTTACCAAAGTAGATAACCTCTATGGTGTGCATACACTACACGTCAATGAGATACGCTAGGATGCTAGTCCTTGCTTCACGAATAAACAACCAAACACTGTGTTCTTGTTTGAATAATCAATCAACCGGAATAAGAGTTTAAACTGATCGACTAAAACCAAGAAGTAAAACATAACGCATGCATGTATATAATATTCAAGTGCATGGAACAATTGTCATACTTGTGATCTCATCATATGCATGACAATATATGTATTATATAGTGATATGCGAATAGGTTTTTGTGCCACAGATATATTAATGTGTCGTCTGTTTTTTTAGGGTATATCATATATCTATCGTCGACCCATATAATGATCTCCTAAGAGTCATTATATAGTTTCATGACTTGGTCTCCAAGTCACAATACAACACCTCATCTAGTTTTCTAAAAACGACACTTGAACCCTTCTTCTTTTCTAGTTCGATCGGCCTCAACCAAACACCCCACGGGTTTGGTTTTTGTACTAACAAGTCCTTCACTTGTTAATATCTATTAATTAGGTATAACGTCTTACGTTATAATAAGGACCCTTTAATTATTTCGTGAAACATATTAATATAATTAATATATAATAAATATATTAATTACATTAATAAACGTATCCTTTGTGTATACGCGTGTGCCCCCATAGGCTCACATATTTCCGACCGTATATTTATTTATGATATGGACATATCCTAACAAAGTTGAAGGCCAATTCTATTTGCATAAAAGGTTGTTTATGACCATACCATATATTAATACAGGTTTATGATGTACACTTGATAAATAGTTAAATTGATATACTTTGTGAAAATGGTGACCGCATGGTCACAAAATTAGATCATTTTAAGACTAAGTAAGCACGCCCATGGAAAGGCAAAAGATAGATTAATACTTCATGACGGTGTTGCTAATAAGAGGTAACATACCATAATAGTCAACAACATCATCATTCTCCTTCTGGTATTGGGGAATAGAATAAACATCCATTTTTGCAATTGGTTTGATTCTTCCTATAAAAATTTAAATAAACATTGATTTAGGAAATTCTTAGTGTATCAAAGAAATTAGTAACAAAATATATAATGGATAATCTAGATACCAAAATCATTGTATATGCTGGTTAAAATATTCAACACAAGTTATTATTATAGGTTCTTGAAGGCTAAACATGCTTAAGGTTTAGATCAACGGGGAAACCTTAATTCTGTGAACCCTTTTTGGGTGCCGACTGCCATCCCAAGGACCTATAACCTTTGGCAAGAACGGGATTCAACCCATGACCTATTTTCACAAAGCCCTACCTTATGCGTTTGTGGGGCACGAGAGTGATGCCAATGGGGCAATGCCCCAGTAATGGAAAATATATGTATTTATTAGCTTCAAATGAATAATCAAAAGCATGTCCTAAAACTCATATATGCGGAGAACTATTACATAGATCTAAAAACAAACAGGCTTGGTTTCTAGTTATAAACCTCCTAGATGACAAGAAAGAAATCGATAGATATAATCGAGATGGATGTTAGACACAGCAAAAACCACGAGAATATTCTAAGAAAAATTAGTTGATCAATAAGTAACTGTTATCTAGGCAATCAGAGTGGAAATTAGGGTTTTGTTGCGGATCATCAAACAAAATTAACAAATATGAACAAATTAATATATATTTCTTAATAGTATTGTATCATTGTATCAAGTTTGAAACCCATACATTGATTCTAACGAGGGTTGCAACCCGCGCTCTGCCGCATAGCATGATGAAGTAACTCTAAAATGCACCGATAACCCCAAGGACTATTTCTGTAAATTGTCGATGAAAATATTTACGAAAATAATCCATGAGTTAGCGTTTCGTTGCAAAGTTTGTCCTCAAAGACTAACTTTGCAATGCACCAATAATCTCATGGACTATTTGCGTATATTTAAGTTTTATTATTTTATGACTTCGCAAAACGTGTACATATCTATACTACATTATAAAGAATTTAGCACCCATTCTTGAATGTTGAAAATGTAGGATACTTGGAATTGAATGTATATATGAAACGGCAAGCCAATATGTAACCTAACATTAAATGCATACATTTTTACAAGCAATAGGTAACCTAACCTTAAATGTATATGTTTTTTCATAATAATCAACATATTTATAAGGTCACTCCAACTTTGTAACTGCCCATTTGGTAAAACATATATAAACTCACACACAACAACACACCCCACTTTATTTTTTATGAAAAAATCTCCACATTCAGGATTGTTCCCCACTACGGTTAGTTTCTTCTTCTTCATTTAAATTATCATTTTTTTAACTAATATTACACGTGATGACGTTTATGGACAACGCCATACAAATGGATTTGTGGTTGCCTGAGAAGAAAACAAGGTGTTAGATCTTGCTAACCTATTTTAAATTTTTGGGTTTTTCAGTAGATTATTAATGTTATTTTTGCAGGTACCGATAAGTGATTAGTGCAGGTATTGATAAGGTGTTAGTGATGCTCACGAGGTATATCAAGATGTTGATGGTGGGGGTGGAAATCGTACTAATTTGGTCATATATTTTTTCCTGGTTTAATGAGTTGGACTCGGAATGGATTCGAGTCAGACTCGGAGTGGATTCGAGTTAGATCGAATAATCTTGGTAATGAGGAGATGATACGTGAAAGTGTTGTGTAGTCGTTTGTAGCATAGAACACCATAGAAAAATCTTATTATTTATTGCATTATCCTTTCTTTGGTATGATTTTTATAACTTATTTAAATGTCCCCAATTTTTTTTTGGAACGACGATTTTATTAGAAACAAAAACTAGCAAGGAGCTAGATTACAAACTAATAATATAGGGGTTTTTGAGCCATTCGTTCCATCCGAACGAGGCTTTAGATCTATACTTACACCAATAAAAAGAACTAGCAATGACATTATCAATAAGCATCGACTTAGAAGGTTTTCTCTCGTTAAATAAGAGCTTGTTTCGATAGATCCAAACGTACCACCAAATGGAATACCAAACTCCTTCGAACATCTTTTTGAGTTTGGAATCCATACGAATTGAAACAAACCAAGACTTTCATTCTGCATATGAGTTCAAGTTTGCGTGATCCAAATTCCACCAGCTCAAAACATTATTAGCAATGTCCCGAACCAATCCACACCTAAAAGCGTGGGTTTGGTGGTAATATATGATAGTTTGTTGAGGGTTTTTTCTATAATTGTATACGTCATTATTAAATGTTTTATTGTAACTGGACTTAGGATTTAATTTTAGTTATGTTTTTAGTTGCTACGTATTTGTTAGGCGTTAATTTGGTTTTAAGTTAGCGATATATTAAGTCTGCAAGGCGGGACGTTATTGCTTGATCATGTGTAGTAGCCATAGATGTTAACCTGTAACCACTTTCCCATCGATGGTGTATTCCTTCACTTGGATAAAGAAAATTAAGCTCTACAACCTAACAGTCATGGTGCAATATCTTTTGTCAGCATCACAAATATTCGTAAGCTAGCGTCTACAATGACTTGAGTCAGCCATTAGAATATATTTATCATACTAATTATACCTGGTCATTGAATCTTGCGTTTCTCGTTAAAACGACACCCCCAACAACTATCGATATTAGTCATTGTCAAGAATATATAATATTCCAGTTGTCTTGTGAGCATTGTCTGTTTAGGAAATTCTATCTTTGCAGAAGTAATTCCATTTTTTAAACTGTAAATATATATAACATGTAATCACATGAGTCACCTTTGCTTCATCAACTGATGTGCATACTGCTCTTTCAGCCTTGTCAAAGACTAAATATTCGTCGCCATTAGATGATGCATTGATATAAGCAATTAGGCAAAGTGATAGCATAATCCACATCGCCATCTTCACCTATGAATTTCTCATCTTTGTATTGTTATGAAATTAGAAAATGTCATAATAATTCATCTGCAAAACAAATTACACAAACTTGGGTTAATGGATGGGTATATTATCAAAATTTGAATGCAAATATATGGCTGATATGATTAAGGTCACTATTGTGTTAACCTTGTATTTTATGCGATATGACGTTAATAGTAGGTAAATATTACCTGGATGCAAAGCAAAGGTCTGCATACGTTCTTTATAGAAGCTTTGTTGCTTACTTTCTGGTAGAATTCATCCACTGCCTTTAAACCCGGACCAACTACAAATATGCAAAAAGCTCTCTCAAGAAGTGAGCTTCTATGATTATCCCAGTTATCCAATACAAAGATGTGTATAAATGTCACATTTGAAGCGTAGGAATAGAATTTGAGCGGGTTTGTCTTCTTGCAACGTATTGAAACAGTTTTTGATGTCAACGTGAATGAGGTCCTCACATCGCGTAAATATAAATCAGTTCATATACCTCAATATCTTAACGCGGGGTTGCCTTGATATGGGCAATGGGATCATTTTCAGCCTGTAGATAACAGAGTTATGTGTTCATAAACTATTAATTCAATGATTTACTTATTGTGTTAACTTGTATTTTATGCGGTTAGTGACGTTAATAATAGGTAAATCTTACCTGTTTGCTGCTTACTTTTTGGTAGAATTCATCCGCTGACTTCAAACCCGAACCAACTGCAAATATGCAAAAAGCTCTCTCATGAAGTGAGATTCCATGATTATTCTAGTTATCCAATACAAAAATGTGCATAAATTTAACATTTGAAGAATAGGAATAAAATTTGAGAGTGGTTGTCTTCTTGAAACATATTGAAACAGTTGTTTATGTCAATGTGAATGAGGTCCTCACATCACAAAAATATAAATCAGTTCATATACCTCGATATCAAATTTTATTCCTGCAAATGTGCTTATATCAACTTTTTCACCAAATAGTTGTGCATTTAAATTTATCAACGGATCCAGTGGTATATGAAACTGATTGAAAAGAGAACTTACATGCAAGATCTTCTGATGCTTTCAAGCCCGTATGTGTCAATATTATGGCAAACATTAACTTCAAGATGTGCATGTTCAGAACGGCTGCAACTGCTTCTAATCCCATGTCACTTAAAAAATAGCAATCGCTTAGACTCTTTAGCTTTTTACATCCCTTACCAATGGCACAAAGACTCCTGGTACGCCAAAAGGTACACATAGTTAGAACACTATAAAGGCAAATATACTCATCTTTAATAATCTCCAAGAAAAAAAATGATGCATTTAACATATTAAAAGAACAGGATATAAAGATGGAGAAAGAACATATCGTAAATCGGTGGAACTAAAAGTGCTAGAGACTCTAACTCCAAAGAAAAGACACCACAACAGCCAAAGCCTCGTCAGTGACATTGATGCATTGCAGACTCAGATTCTTCAGATTAGAACACCCTTTTGCAACTGCAAGCACCCCTTTGTTGTGGCAAACTCCGAGTCTAACGATATTCCGGTTATGGAAACACAAAAGAAAAATCACAATAAAACACATACATGTATTATCTGTATAATCAACCTTAAGATCTAATCCATTACCTTTTGAACAAAAACCGACTTGAGCTATCAGATTATTTGATATTTTTCGTCCATGTTTTGGTTATTCTTCACCTGCATCAACCATTAACAAAAAAAAACTTTGATTATGCATACTCAAATCACAACAAACAGGAGAAGCAATAAATCAAAACAATTGAAAAACTGAAACCGAAAGAACTAACATCGAGATTACAATGTATGCTTGATTTGCATTAAAAAAATATGAATTGTTCTCATCACAAATATAGATTGATGAAAACAGAAAAAAAGAATACTTACTTTATTAATTGAGAAAACAATAATCCTGAAGAATCGATGTTGAAAGTATTGTGTGTTTCAGATGATGATTGGTAGTTATGGTTCTGTAAGTGATTATACAAACATATTGGACAACGCATCACACATCAATATGCAAGCAGAAGGTCTCTTTGATTACCCGACACTATAACTGTTTACTTTGAATTACTCTAAAACTGTAACTGCAGGAAGTCTAAAGGTGCCTTCATTATGAGCTTCAAAGTGCTTATTAAACCCAGAACTTAAAACTGCACAACCCCTTTGTCTTGAGCAACTCAAAAGCTTGTGTGTTCACCATAACTGCCTGAGTAATTACGTTGCCTAAGTTAATAATATTACGCATCACCTTCCTGCACAACACGCTGCGCAACTTGTACATTGTATCAACACTAATGACAATTAAATTAGAGGACCTAACTGCCTGAGTAATTACATTGCCTAAGTTAATAATATTACGCATCACCTTCCTGCACAACACGCTGCGCAACTTGTATATTGTATCAACACTAATGACAATTAAATTAGAGGACCTAAGTTTATAATATAATAGATTGTTTAGGTGTAATGACATGATCCAACTTTTTTGAGCCTAAATATGGCAAGTGGTGAGATTTTGAACATGGACATAACATGATCAAAATAACATGGAAATATAGATGAAAACGAACAATTTATTGAGATCTCATTAAGACAAAAGCAGTTACACATTTTTAATAATCATTATCGATACTAATGATTTTTAGCAGTTAATAATTATTGAAGGTCGTTACACTTCCATAATTATTGTATAGACCTTAAATAAAAACTGAAATTTTCAACTTTTTAACATTCATTGAATGTCATTCAACATTTTCAACATTTCAAGTTTCGTGGCTTACATATAAAAAATTCTCCAACCGAATGTAATTGTGGCCGATCACATAAAAATTGATAAAACTTTGTAACAACCAGTAAACATGTAATGGCTATCTACAAATTCATTAAACTGGTAAGTTGTAACAACACTAAACACTTGAAAGTTATAATAGTCATCCAGAAAATCAATGGTACTAAAATTTGGACTTATACAGGTAATGAAGATTTAACCGTCAATGCAATATTGAAGGAAAATCATATTGATATAAATCAGGAAATAAACGCTTAAATTTTGAAGTCAAACATTGTACTATCATAGTATCATTAAAACTTAATTTTGAAGTTCATAACTTTAATAGATTTTTTATTATCTTTCATAACAAAAAAAATATCTAATTAGTAAAACCATAAGTCAATAAAATGAATATGTATAAGCTTTTTATAATGTTATTATATGCATAAGCATGAAAACAAGCTAATTTCCAGTTAATAACATCCGTTGAACATTTTTCTTTCCCTACTACAAAAGCAATCTTTACGAAAGACCTTACTATTACTTATAGTTATTTTAATTAAACATTTATTCATAAAGTTACTGTTAGAAAAAAAGTATAAATGAAAAACATTTGTTCGTCACAAAATTAGTCACCGGGTACCCGCCGCCGCATTGCGCGGGTACCCTGCTAGTTTTTTAATATAATTTAACTATTCTTCTATTGGTTACTTCATAACACACTTCAAGATAAAGAACCTCTCAATAGATACCGAAGTGGTTGATGAAGTTCCGAGAGTTAGCACATAATTGTTTGAAAAGCTAAGGGATGGAAATGAAAGACCAACTATGGAAGAAGCAGTTTGTTGACTTGAGTTTGCATTGCAGCTGCATGAAGATGCTGAGAAAAAGCGAGACATGGTTGGCGTGGCAATATCAGAAAATCAAGAACTTTCCTATCTCACGCAAGATGAACCAACCACAAGTGACAGCAGCAACGAAGCATTCACCCCAGATGCTGCCACCAATAGTAGCCAGCCGAAATAAGTTTTTGGACTTTTGTAGCCACCGGTGACACAAACAAGCGATATGATCTTTCTTAAGCTTGTGAAGGTAACAGGTTTTGATTTTGATTAATATAGTTGTGTGATTAACTTATCTTTCATTATAGTTTCTTGTACTAATTGTATCTTATTAGGCCATCATATCAAAATATAATTCAAACATTCATGATATCATGCGTGCTAATATCGTATGGGATATATATATATATATATATATATATGAAAAACTGCTAATATCCTATGGGATATAATAACCACTTTATTGGTTAAAGATTCATAGATTCATATCCATACGACTTATACGAGTAACCCGGTAGCTTCTTGTGACCTCAACCGTACATTAATTGTCGTCCAGTTGGTAGGCTCAATAACTACAGAAAACGAAATGAAAAAGACAGGCTTGAAAACAAAGCAACTAAATTGGCTGTATATGTGGAAGAAACAACCAAGACTTCCAAATCCCCCTTAACTATATTAAGCCTTAGATCTTAAAACCCCACAATATTAGGTTACGATCGGTCTTTTATTTACATCATACATTGCTTAATCGAATACTTTCTATTTTAAGAAACTTTCTATTTTTGGAAAGTTACTATATTCCGAAAGTTACCATATTTAGTAAGTTTCGTTATCAAAATATAATTGTGATAATATTTAGTTATCTCGTCAAACTTTCGACATTCAAGTTGATTATTAATTACCCATATCGGGATTATATCCCATACGTTTACGAAAAGTTACTATTTTTAGAAATATATTGATTTATAAAAGTTGCTAAGTCTAATGTTATACTTGTAAAAATAATACCGTTTATTATTTTTATAAACAACCGACAAGTTTAGTCAATGTTTTGAAAACCGGGTCGGTGATCGACCCGGCCGAGTCACCGGGTCAACCGGTTGAACCGCCGGGTCAACCCGGTTTTGTGCACATGTCCAAACACCCAGGTTAATCCTAAGAGATTACAACTTTACAACCTTTATACTTCAAAAGACAATACCAAATCATAAATCCTACGAGAATACAGTTAATCCTACGAGATTACAGTTAATCCTAGGAGATTACAAGTTTCATACTTCAAAAGACAATACCAAAGCATAAACTTTAAGACAACACAACAATATTTTGCTATTGTGACATTGGAGTGTTATACGCATCAAGTTCACGATCACTTAGGAGACGAAATTCCTTCGATATGTTGTGTTACATGATCCCAAGTTTTATCTACCTTCAATCTTACAGATGATTGAACTGATGTTTGAGATTGAGAACCACTTGGTGCATTATCTTTAGGATCCATACTCTATAAATAACAAAATACTAAAAGAATCTAAGTAAATACAATGATGTCTCTGATCTATGCATAAAAACCTCATATCAAACAAAAATAACACCTAAATTTGGAAAATAAAAAAATATTTACCTCCATCACTTATGTTGGGTTCCTGCTTGTGTTATTTAATTGGATTATTTCACTCGAATTTGGTGATTATGAGTTTGCTTCACTTGAATTTGATGGTAGGTGATGCTAACTTGCTAAGTTATCATGGCGGCTGCAAAGTGAAAATGAATTGGGAAAGTGAACAAGTATAACATTGAAAAAGGGTAAATAATAGTGTTTACTTTTTTTAATTTTTAAAAATAGATAAAAAAAAGAACCCGGCCGGTATTGTCAACCCGGGTTGACCCGGGTTTCTAAAAACCCGGCGGGTCGGACTGGGTCTCAATTAGTTAAGAAACCGGGTTGTTTTGACCCGTTTCTTGGGCCGGAACCAGTCCAACCGGTTGACCCGGCCGGGTCGAACCGGGTTTCAAAACATTGTCTAATACCAATGGATATCATTGGATGATTATGCATTGCTGGTTAAAGAGGGGAAGAAAAACCATAAGTAGAAATAATAAAAAATTAAGAAATTAACTCTAATGCTTAACATATAACTACTTCATAATCATCATCAGTAACCAATCAAGTCATGAACATGTGATCGCCATCACATATACGATATTGTAAATCTATTGGTAGAGGTTTTGATTTGGGTGAAATGAATATGCAAGGGATGGCGATGTAAAACTGATTGTGGCCCGGTTTCATTTGTGGCCTAGTGAGAGATTGGACGGGATCTGGAAAAAAAATTTTAGATATGGGAGAAAATAGGGCGGCAGGTTTCAATTGGGAAAACTTTTGAGTTTATCAAAATATTTAAGTTTGAAAATTTTACTATTTATCAAAAACATCTATAAAAAGAGTGGTTTGCACCCCAAAAATTAATTTTTATACAATTTATATTATGAAAAATAGTTTTTTCAAAAAAACTTATTTTCATGCATTTTCTTCCCACTGATTTTTTTGTCATAGAGACAGGGTTTTACATAACCGATCTTTTTTTAGGGGGGGGGGGTGTTTATAGCCTTTTGTGTAGTAGTGATACCATACTTAAACACAAATATACTACATAAAACGCTCAAAACACATTCACATATACCAATTTTCCTTGTTTTACATATGGTTGCCGCGACAATTAAAACCAACAAAAAAAACCACCCATGCGTGACCCCTCGTGGCCTTCCTCCTTGTTCATGGACGGAACATAGCGAGGGCAAGGGTGGGTCATGGCCCTTCCAAAAATCTGCATAATTAATGATATTTTATTCTCTATATTAAGTATTGAATTGGTATTTAACTTGCACTCTCCCAAAATAATAGGAAACAAAACAATGAATCCCTATATAGTTGCTCCACAATCCACATCCACGAATTTGCAATCTTACTCTTTTTATATCAACATGCCCATGTATATTTTATTCAAAGTCCAATTAAATATTTTCATCCATTCTTGCTTTAAATCCAAACGTATGTAATAATTTTGGTTCCATATAAAGGACAACTTAGCATTGACCTAAATTCTCACAATGGTTTATAGAAGTAGAATATATGGTTTACAAACGATTCCCCCCCCCCCACCACCAAAGAAAGTTGCTCAAGCTCTGTCCCTGTCCTTGTTATGCCTAGTTTCAAATGTTACTTTCCGAAACGAACCTAAGAACTCAAAACAACATATACAAGACTTGATCAAACCTAATATATCCAAGAATGTCACCTAAAAACTATCGAAGACAACCATAAGTGAATAAAACAAAAAGATCGGTATTTTTATGGAATAAGTAAATTGAAGAGTTTTGTAATTCAACAACGTAAAAACGTAGAATGAGACTGAAATGTAAGTTAGAATACAAAAAGTCAAAAAGTCTAATCAAAATTGACATGAAAAGCAAATAATTATTATTATAAATAAATAAAAGAAAATGATTTGGAGGCCTAAACATGCAACTATATTTGTGTTTAAAAAGATGTGTGAAATTATGGGTCCATGTACCGTCTCCAATAGAATGGTGACATGTAAGTTTAGCCATGTAAGAGGACAAGGTGCAATAACTTGCAAGTTACTGTTACATTTGCGTCATATCAGTTTTCTCACTTAATTTACAACCAACTAACTTTCAAAAAAACAACCTCAACAGTACCTTGCATCTAACTTACTCTTTTGGAATCAACTATTATGTTTTCTTTACCTTTTTGTTGGGACAAATTACAAACGACTAAGTGTCGTTTCTGCTGTTAGAGATGTTCGTTTCTGCTGATAGCATTAAGTCGTTCCTGCTGATAGTTCAAGTAACGTTCCTGCTGATTATGTTTCTGCTGGTCATGTTCTCGTTCCTGCTGACAGAGATAGAATCTGCTGATTGTTATTTATAGACGTAATTAATGTAATTAAGGAATTATAGTTATATTCTAGTATTATCTCATTAATATAGGAATGAGATAAATTAGGAAGAGATTGATATTGATGTATATCTCTTACGAGATTTTAGTTTTCTTGTTGACCAATTTAGGGTTTCTTCTCTATAAAAGAAACCTTTAGCATTAGGGATTGGCACCGATTGCAAATTAGAAAAACAATTTATTATCAATAGAAAGATCCATAGAGGATCGTTGTTCATATAGTTGTTCTTCTTTATTGAATTGTTTAGTTTCCGCCTAAACATTTGCTAGAGTCTCTCACGTATGTGCTTGTGATTACATAAGTACTATACAACCACAAAGGCTAGAAGATCTATCTAGTACCAGATCCTAACAAGTGGTATCAGAGCCTGGAGAGAGCCTCTGATAAAGAAGAATCACTCGTTACCACAACAAAACTTTGTTTCTCTAACCGATTAACTATGTCAGAATCCATGCCTACTATACCTACTCAGTCAACATTCACGTATCCTGCACTTGATTCAACTGACTCAGAATCTTCTGAAACCTGTCATAACCCTTGTGTAAGCCTTCTTCTTCTGTCACAGAGAATTCTGTAAACTGCTGTTTGAGCATGGTCTTTCTCATCTTCTTCGATTCTTCATTTCCACCAAACCTAGCCTTAACTGCTATCCAAATATCCCTTGCATCATCATAATGATGAAAATCGGGCATATGATCTTCAGGTAGAGCCTGAAGCAACAAGGTTCTCACCTTATTCTCCCTTTGTACAACAACATGTTCATCAAGAGAAACAGGAGGATGAACAATTGTATTTCCTTTTACATCTTTTCCCAACCTCTTTGGGCTGTTCCCTTGCTGAACAATCCTCCAAAGATTATGATCAGCATTCTGTATCCAGTACTCCATCTTCATAGCCCATATCTCATATTTTTCCTTCTCTAGATAAGGAAATTTTGCATTGTTGGCAGAGATAGTGGCTGTTTGGAACTGTTGAAACTGTTGTGACTGGACATTATTAGGGTACTGCTGACCAGTCGGGTTGGTTTGTGCAGGATGAGTATGTTGAGTGTGAACAGCAGGTTGTGAGAAAGCAGTTTGAGTGAATGTAGGCATTGGTTGTATGGGTTCAGGCATGAAGGTATCATCTTGAGTGAATGAAGGTGAAGCAGATGGATTAGGCATGAAGGTATCATCTTGAGTGAATGAAGGTGAAGCAGATGAATTAGGGTTAGGATAAGTGAATGGTGACTGAGTAGGTATAGTAGGCATGGGTTCTGACATTGTTCACGGTTATAGAAACAAGGTTTTGTTGTGGTAACAAGTAATTCTTCTTTATCAGAGGCTCTCTCCAGGCTCTGATACCACTTGTTAGGATCTAGAACTAGATAGATCTTCTAGCCTTTGTGGTTGTATAGTACTTATGTAATCACAAGTATATACGTGAGAGACTCTAACAATTGTTTATGCGGAAACAAAACAATACAGAATAAAGAAGAACAAATATAAATAACGATCCTCTATGGATCTCTCTATTGATACTCAATTGTTTTTCTAATTCGTAATCGGTGCCAAACCCTAATGCTAAAGGTTTCTTTTATAGAGAAGAAACCCTAAATTGCTAAACAAGATTCCTAAAATTGCGTAAGAGATATACATCAATCTCTTCCTAATTTATCTCATTCCTATCTTTATGAGATAACTCTAGAATATATCTATAAATCCTTAATTACATTAATTACGTCTATAACTAAGATCAGCATATTCTCTATATCTGTCAGCAGAAATGATAACATGACCAGCAGGAACATAATCAGCAGGAACGCTTCTTGAACTGCCAGCAGAAACCATCTAATGCCATCAGCAGAAATGAACATCTCTATCAGCAGAAACGAACATCTCTATCAGCAGAAACGACACTTGGTCGTTTTCAATAATTCCCAACATTAAGTCCTTTTTCTTTTTCGGTTACTAGTTGCTTTTGTGTAAAGTATTGTATATCATGTGTCAAGATGCTAATTTTCTATCTCTAGTATGGTAGGGAAATTGCACAACGCAATTGGGCACCTTTTGATTTTCTATCCATGGTTAGGTCAGAAAATTACATAATGCAATGAGAATGAAAAAGTAGTAGTTCGCTCGTGTATTTTTACTACTTCGTTGTCATGATCGGATATCAATTATTCAGATTTATCATAGTCATGAGATGGTGATATTCTACACATTAGATTTACTTTTTAGTTCTTAGTATAAAAAAATCAGCAAAATTCAAAAAAAGTTGTTTGTAGAGTTTTATTGTAATAGAGTTGGTACGTAATATAAACCAACTATGTATTAGTATGTATAAAGTGGTAAAAATTGCCACTAAAATTGTAATTGGGATGATAGGGAGTTGACCGTTATGGGAACGCCAACTAAGGTTTGTTTTTATTGATCTATTGATCAAGACATTTTCTGAGTCTAATTCGTGTCTTCTAAAGCGTTGATTGTTCCGTGTTAAAGCATGGGTTAGTTTATCATTTTGTGTCTTTTTTAGGGATGTTCGAGAAAGTAACTAGCAACTTTATACCTTATCTGTTTGGACTTAATCTATTTGTTTTGTTCTTTTTATTTAACACCAATTATTTTCCCTTTCCTAATTCTTATCCTTTGGTCTTACTCGAATGCGGATGCGAGCAATCACGCATGTTTATTTCGTTGTTACGGCTATGTATGTGTGGTTTTGTCCGCCTTGTTGGTTTATTACTATTGGTGAAGGATTAGAAGATCCATACCCTATATCACTCTTCGTCCTAACCCTTGGTTTTACTCGAGTGGGGGAATGATTGCAATCATGTATGTCTATTCCATCGTTATGGATGTGTATGTGTGGTTTGTCGCCCCTGCTGATTTACAACTTTTGATGAAGACTACTAGTCCTAATCTTTAGCTTATTCAAGTTAAGGTTTGAATGCGGTCATATATGTCTATCCCATCGTTATGGGTGTGTATGTATGGTCTTTGTCACCTTTTCTGGAATATTGGTATCGATAGAGATTAAAAGAGTGATCAAACTATTTAAACCGTGAAAAATAAAACCAAATTTACCTTTATATAATTTTTACTCCTTAGCTTTAGTGGTGGAGATGGGTATCCTTGCCAAGCCTATGATAGAATACTCGTCACGGCCGAGCAATTGAGCG
>BQNB010078963.1:0-30390 GCA_026074375.1 Tanacetum coccineum
CCATAATTTAATAAATCAAAGATATACGTTAAACTTTATGAAGTTTTGAAACATAAACTATCACACTAAGACTTGACATATCACCCCAGGTTGCGTGACGAAGCCGTTACTTTCACTTGATATAATTTTGCCATCAATCGGATTTCCCTATACTGTTAAGGTGAGTTCATAGCCTCACATTTTAACTCTTTTAAATTGTTTTATAAACCCGCGAGGGGGATACATGCTTAAAACCTGAATGCAGGTGTTTTTCCAACTGTATGCTATCTTGATATATTATTGCCTAAGTCCCTACTTTTACCATTAAGACCCTTTTATCATGAACAGTTAATTACTCTTCGGAGTGAGCGCGAATGAAGTGAATAGATCTATTTGGGATTGAGCATCCCCGTTGGTGTACCTAAACCTTCTGGTAACCAAACACACTTCATTTGAAACACTATGCGGGTGTTAGGCAAAGGCACCCGTTGGGGCAACTTGTGATTATTGATTTTCTCAATGTCTCGGTGTCATGAGCTTAGAGCATAATACTATTTTCTATAATAATTGTACTCATTGCAATTATTACACTTATGGGTGTATAACAACATAGCCCACTATTGAACTTGTATTCAAACTATTTATCATAAACCTATGAATTTCACTCAACCTTTGTGTTGATCTTTTTAGCATGTTTATCTCAGGTAATTGAGCAACTTATGGCACGGAGTGGCACGGACTTGAAGATGGCTAAACTGTTATCATTCAAACTTTATGTTTTCATGTAGATTTTGGGACCTCTGTTTGTAAAAACTCTGATGAAATAATGAATGATAACTTATCTTTTAAAAACGTCTCTTTTGAGTCGTTTTCTATGATTATGACTGTTGTACTATGAAATAATACCCCAGATTAGCTTCCGCTTACTCCGAAAAGTAATTAACGGTTCATGATAGTAGGGTCTTAATGGTAAAAGTAAGGACTTAGGCAATAATATATCAGGATAACATATAGTTGGAAAAATACTCGTATTCATGGTTTATAGCATGTATCCTCCTCGCGGGTTTATGAAAATATTAGAAGATTTAAAATGCGAGGTTATGAACTCACTACAGTTGGAAAATATTTGTATTCATGGTTTAAGCATGTATCCCCCTCGCGGGTTTATAAAGTATTCAAAAGATTTAAAAGCGAGGCTACGAACTCACCTTAATAGGGAAATCTGATTGATGGCAAAAGTATATGAAATACCAAGAAATTTTTCTTAGTCAATGGGTTAAGTTTAAAAAATGACCGAACTGTTGTGCAAATATAGTCCTTGTTAGTATAAATACACCTAGTTTAGTCAAAATTAGGTTAGCTAGTCAATATAATATTGTTGGGTTTCTAGCCTCCAAAAGGGTTTTTCTTTCAATCATCAATAAAGTTTTAATTTTCTGCATCTTGATTCTTCACATCATTGTTAAGGTTTGTATGAATGATCATGGAACCTACAAGATTGCATTTACTACAAGTTTGCTAAAGGGTTTACGGCGTAACCAAAAATTGGTTGCGCCATAAAGTCTATTTTTGCCTATATTTTGGAATGTCGACATCAGCAAGGTTACGGCGTAACCCACAAATCAGTTACGCTGTAAAACACTCAGAAGCCTATACATAGGGGCCGAATTCAGTCTTAAGAATCATCCTTCTCCCTCCCCTTTAAAGGGACGACTAGGACATCTCCTCAAGTCGTTTTTTAGTACTCTCCAGCCTTTCAAGAAGGAAGAATCCGGTCTCGATCATCATCATCATACAGTTTGGTTTGATTATCATGTTTTCATTATTATCATTAATTGACGATAATATTGATTGTATGAATATAATTTTTGGCTAAGCTTATCTTATTAATTATCATTCTGATTCATTTACTTCTTTCTAATTGTGATTGGGCATATTACTTTGACCATAAGAATGCCAAATATGATGCTCGCTCATTATGACCAGTGGGACAAATCCCTGTTACTATAAAGGCTATAGGGGCTGGGATTTGCGAGATAATTAAGGATTAGATGATCATTCAATCCTTGCTTTCACATTAAGTAGAATAAGTGGATCATTAATTAATTAATAAGTAACTAGGACCGTATCTCCTTCTCTTCTTTAATACCTAGTTCATTTCAATTAAGATTTATTCTTTTCATCAAAATAGCTTTTTAAACATGACAACCAACTTAAACTCAGATTTGTAATCGCCTTTTAGCTCTTGGGACGACATCGGATTTACCAAAACTACACTACTCACGATCGGGTTCTCTATCCGTTAGTGCGTTTGTAAGGTGAATCGAGTTTTATAAATTTAAAACTTGGTAAATAATTATTTAAAATAAAATACGCATCAAAGGGCGACAAAACCACACATACACATTCAAATCCATGAATGAGACACATGTGATTGCTCGCTCCCTCATTCGAGTAAACCAAAGGTTAGGATGAAGAATGATATATGGTAGGGATTAGGCATGGGAAACAAATATAACTGGTGTAAAATAAAATAACAAAACAAATAGATTAACTCCAACGAATAAACAAAAAAATGTTACTAGCTACTTTCTCGACCACAACCTTGAAAAAGACACAAATCACTAACTAACTTACGCTTTAACACGGAAACACACGCTTTGTTTGGCAGACATGAATTAGACTCAAAGATTTCTTAATCATCCAAAAAAACAAACCTAGTTGGCGTTCCTGTAACAACCAACTCCCAATCATCCATAATATAGTACAACAATAGTGGAGATATCTGCCACTTGATACAAAAATACATAGTTGGTTAATTTTTGCGACCAACTTTAAATAATATACAACAATACTTTACATCGTTGGTTTATAGCACTTACCAACGAATGATCGATCATCTCATAAAAAATAAAATCGGTTAAGTTTAGACGAACCGATTATCTCACAATCCTCTCCTTTTTTTCTCTCTTACATTTTTTTGTATTTTTGTATTTTTTTCAATTTTTTATAACTAGAAAATGAATAGGGGTGTAAAATTTTACCACTTTACGATCATAATAAATCTGGATAATATTTCCATAACGCTCATGTCTTAGAAATAAAAATAATAGTGAAAGTAGTAAACAAACAAAAAATAAAATAAAAACTACTTTCACATTCTCATTGCAATGTGCAATTTCCGACCTAACCAAAGATAAAAAATACGCACATGAACATAGGAAGTACATACTTTTACAC
Organism: Tanacetum coccineum; assembly: GCA_026074375.1. Classification (NCBI taxonomy): domain Eukaryota; kingdom Viridiplantae; phylum Streptophyta; class Magnoliopsida; order Asterales; family Asteraceae; genus Tanacetum; species Tanacetum coccineum. The sequence continues at coordinate 3,220 of BQNB010078963.1, forward strand.
AAAAGCAACTAGCAACCAACCACGAACTTAATCTATAAGGTAGGCTAAGGTGTAAAGGTGTAACGAAACATATTTTAGTGGTGTAAGAAACAAAAAGAATGGATAAGAAGGTTTTTCTAGGGGTATCTTACTCTAAAGATGAGAGTAAACAAAGAGGTTTTATACGGGGGTTAACTAACCAGTGTAGTTAGTTAATATCACATAATGTAAATGGAATAGGCTTTTTGATTTAATCCTAGAAATTTACCAATCTAGACAAGTTACTCCAATTATAAAAATAATTCTCATTCTGGTGGTCTCGAATAGTATACCAAACCAAGTTCTAAAGTTTACTACAATCACCGACACACTCATATATTTGTGAAATTTTTGGTAAAATAGGGGAAACAGAATAGGCTTAATCCTCATAATATAGAAATAAGGGTTATGTGTGCGGGTTATGCAACTAATAATCTTACAAAAACATGCTAAAATTTTTAAAATTAAGGCATAAATTAGGCATATTCTTATAAAAATAAGGACAAGTAGGGTTCTAATTCTCCTCCCCCCACTTGAGATATACAACGACCACGTTGTATAAATATAACATGAAAAACAGAAATATAAAGAATTAGAACGAAAACTCCCTTGGGATTTGCTCGGTATGATCCTCCATTATGAGTTTATAGGCAACTATGTGTGTTGTGAAAGCGTCTAAATGCCAACATGTACTACACACATAAGATGCCAGGTTATATACATATCAATACTTCTATCCATCATGTTCAGTACTTATTTATTGTAACATAAGACAAATTACAGCAATTGTATCTCCAAATAAACGTCGGTTAGACAATATATAAAAACGAAAACTGTACAGGATAGTCGATACACCGTATCCATGGTATTAGATACGCCATATTGAATCCTGTAAGAAAAATAAACCAAAACGGGTCAGAGGTCAAATACGCTGTATTCGTAATTATGAATACGTCGTATTGAGAAGTCTGACAATAATGTTTTAAAAGTAATGGAAAATAAAAAGATAACGTCCAGGTTATTCAATACGCCGTATCCATGGGATTGGATACGCCGTATCAAAATACTGGGTAGACAGACTCGATACAAAATTAAAATTACATTCTGGGTTATCTCTCGGCAAACACTTTTGTTTACAGAAGAGTCTTTAAGTTAGACACCCTTCAGCATCTACGTTGTACGTGTCACGGACCATCCTTCATCTCTCTTGCAAAAAATCTCTTTGTAGACGTGAGACACGTTCTCTTTGGTTCGTAGCGAAATATCATAGTCATATTCTTTAATAGCAACATATTCTTTTGTTAGCCCGAATGAGTATTTAATTACCTCGAACTTTTTAGATTTAAACGTTGCTTGTTTCTCATAAGGTATCCCAAGTAATTTGCTCCTTATTTCTTTAAATCTTTCTTCCTCTTCATCAACATAGTAAGGAGCATCATTCAGAATCAACTAATCATTTATATCTTCGATATCATCATCGTCATCCATTGGCTCATGAATATTAAACCGTTCTTGATTCGCTTGAATTGCATCATTATTTACTCGTTCAAAGTGCTCCAACTCGTTGTTTGGTAGATGATTGCTCCAAGCATCGTCACTTGATTCTTTCTCATCCTTCTTTCCCCGCCAATATTCTTCTAACTTCAACATTAACTCATAATCAAGTTCGTGATAATTACCGAAGCTTTCTTTTAACCAAGAGCAAAAGTTCTTTCCTTTTCTATTCTCATATCCCCATGATCCTTCCAATATGGCTTTTTTAAGTTTCTTCCTTTAAATCACCATCTTCAAGTCCTTCATACCACTCATAATTTTGAAAATAAGTCATGTTGCCTACTCGAATCATTCCCGGTAAATTACCTCCATTACAATATCCATCTTTACTTGAGTTACAAGTAGGCCATTCAACATGTCCACTTTTGAATTAAAACGACTTGCATTCATCACATATATCATCATTAGGTTCCTTCCAAGTTCTATCATCCAACCATGGTTTTTCTTCAACCAATGACACTTCTTTATTCCATTCATAGATCCATGCATTTTTATAATCTTCATATGTCTTAAATCCTGGTAGATCTCCGGTGAGCACGTCAACATCAATTTGAAGAATGTGATTGAAATCCTTAAATTCTTTGCATAGAGGTGTCTCAAAGTCAAATATATCTGTTTCTATCCTGAAGATTTTGACAATTTCATTTTCTTCACTCACATTCTCTTCTTCAAGATTGGAAAGTTAATCATAAGTAAATACCTCTTCATCAACACATCTTTTCCAATAAAGCCATAATGTATTCTTTGTGTACCAATCCATTGTCATATGGTTATTAAATTTGGAAGCTAACCATTTTGTAAAATCTTTATTAATTAGATCGCATTCCACATCAGTGTTAATTCCACACACCTCCAATTGCCTCTTAATCTCCATATACTCTTCAAATTGCTTCTTGTAGCTTTGAATTAACCATGTACCAACTACACCTTCCACGATTTCATTATCAACCTTTTTATGATCTCTAATTTTAAGCTTTAACCATTGCTCCAAAGTTATGTCCATGAGTTTTACCAATCTATTATCAATTAGGATTAAAGCTTCAGCAAACATTTTCTAATATTCATCATAACATTGTCGCGACTCATAAATATCAAGATTTCCATTTTCTGAATCATCATAAGGTTGTTCAACACATGGGAAATAACAATCCTCAAGGATTTCCAATTCATAAGCAAAAAAATAATCCTCCATGCTACTTAGTCGTCTACATTCATCAAAAATCATACCGAGAGGTGTATCATAAGTGAACAAATCGAGATCAATCTTGAGCAAGTTGAATTCGGATTCTAGTTTGTATTCTTTGATTGTGATTCTCTCCATTCTATCTACTGAAAGGAATCAGAAAATCATCAGTAGGATAAGCTCAGATGAAAGAGAATGCAGAAAACTAAACACAAAAACGAAATACGAAAAATTAAAATTGCTGCTGTATCAGCCTATCGATATGCCATATTAAGTAAACTGAATACGCCGTATTGATATTTGATGTCGAATACGCTGTATACAATTTGAAAAGTGGATACGCCGTATTCAAAGGGTAGAATACGGCGTATCGGGTACTTGAATAAAAGAAAAACAGCAGGTAACAAAAAATTAAGAAAAACAAATAAAACACAAACACACAAAACAATTAATGCACATATTAAACTAATAAAAAAACTAAACTAAAAACACAAGACCTAATCTAAAATACTAATAATCAAGTATTAAACAATTTCACTCCCTGGCAGCGGTGTCAAAAACTTGATGTGTCGTTTAGTATAGGTAATTTATTTTATCAAGTTTTACTATTTATATTTTGCTGACTTTATCTATTAACCAACACTAACGGGCAGTGTACCTGATCAATTGTAGGTTCGTTGGTAAGTAGGGTATCGATCAATCACTAAGAGTGAGTCGTTTATTTACTTCAATGTAATTGTTATATCCTAGGTTATCTATGTTAGTCCTATATTAATCCTAATTAATACCTAAACCGCAACGCAAAAGGATCGGGTGTTTTCAGACGTCTTTGAGAATGCATGAGTTTTTGGTTTTAAAAGCGATAAATAAGACAATTAACACACACATGCAAATAAATAAACGATAAAGAAGCGGTCAAGAACTAATGTAAAGAAAGCGTATTAACCAAGTTTAATTAATAAGATGTATGAATTGTCTATTAGTGCAATGATTATACTACTCTCATTGGTGGTTATATCATCCGTAAATTTAGTGTGGGATCCTTCTCCTTAGGACTCTTGTTCTTATATTACGGTTGAATTCCTGTCAGAATTAACCGAACCCGCATAAAGTTCACTGTTATTCTATAATCTATCTTGGTGGAAATATATTTAGTATCAATATGGAATCACTATTTTATCGAGGCCTTTTACTCCCAATTATACTCAGTGTTATCTATATACTGGTAGTTGCGAATACTGAACTAACCTAATGAAATTAGAATGTTTCTTTGTTTTAGTCCTTAGATGATACCTTAGTGTACCATTCACCTAACCAATGAATAGAACCAGGACTTTATTTGTTATCTTATTTGATCTAAATATATAAATAAGTTGTATGTAGTATCTATCTCAGACTCTAGTCTACAACACAAATAACGATTAGTTACAACGCTTTATTTGTAATCTTAGATCCAGTTGAATGATAGATTAAAACATAATCAAGCGATAAACGGGTATGAAGTGATAAACATAATTAACATGCAACGAAAGAGTAAACAATCTACATAAACAAATAAAAACATCAGATTATCATAAACATGGCTAACGATTAAAGTATCATTGACGAACATGTTAAAGTAAAGTATCATTGACGAACATGTATGTAGTATCTATCCCATAGTCATTGTAACAATACAAAGTATCATTGACGAACGATTAAAGTAAAGAAAACGTTACGCTAACCGAACGCTTATAGAGGAGCATATCGATTACAAGAGTTTTCCTATTGGATTGATGCACTTGCAGGACCTTCTTGGCTTCTAAAATCGTTTGAGAATCATACTTGGTGGTTAAAAGCTTATTGAAAACCGAATGTAGTGTTTTCTATTTATAGGTTCTAAAATTAGGTCGATACATTGTATTGGAGGGGTCCGATACGGCGTATAGGAGTTACTTGGCGTGAGCTCCACGATTATTATATTCTAGAATATTCATAAACCGCCATTGAATAGGGCGTATAGGCTCTTTTGGATACGATGTATTGGCTGTAAAACGTGTTTGTTCTGAAGGTTGACCAAAGTATCATATACGACGTATTTGCTGTTGTGGATACGTCGTATTCTTCAAAGTCAGACAATGGTCTCGAGTTCGTCAAAGTATTGGGATACACATATCTGTCTAGAATGATACGGCATATTGGTGTCAGAATCAGTAGACTTCTTGAATCTCTTCGTTTATGCTCCAAAACACGCCATTTTCTTCATCTTTCGCCAAATGCTCGATAATAACTGAAATTCATAAAGATAAGCAATTAAGTATCAAATCTTATATAAAATAATATATAACGAGCAATATAGATGGGATAAATGATGCTAATACTTTTACGTTATTTGATGTCATCAGGTCATAATTAATTGGTATGTTCCTAACACAGGCGGCGTGATAGAAAGCAAACAAATTGTTATTCATTTCTTCAGCCGAATATAGCCCCAATTCCAAACTGAACTGCCTCATTTTCATTCTCCTAACAATACCACCCAACTGGAAAACTAATGTGTCATTGACATCCAAATCCACGACATGATCCCTAAATCTTATAGTAGAAATAAACTCAAGAACGTATTTACGAATCATAGGTTCTTGGATTCTAGATTTGCAAGCTTAGGATGAGAAACTCCTGTCTTCATGTCTAAAAATCACCCTACAAAATTCATCCAACTCTTGCAGGGGTCCTCCATTTTGGATATTACCATAATCAACAAAACTAAGAGTTTCAGGCCCTTCAATCTCTTTCTTCATCAGACCCTTATAAGCATCCCAGTAAGTCTTTTTACTTTCCCGTGAGTATTCACGGTTGTTAAATTGGAGCCAGGTTTTAGGGGATCTTGAGAAATCACTTCATGTTAGTCACAATACTAATTATAGAATTAATCACATGAATAAAAATGTTGAGGGAAGTCATCATGGGATAAATACGGCGTAGTTAACCCATAAAGCTACGTCGTAGTTTTGGTATTAAAATTTATTGATGACCCCAGTAGAGAACTATGCCGTAGCTCGTAAGATAAAATACGATGTAGTTTAATTCTAAGCACCCTAAGCATATTAAGATGACAGTAAATCACCCCTAAAACTAAACACGGATACCCAACATATCAATTCAATAAAAGGTGCTTGATAAAATTAACGAAGATAACAATGAAACACACGAGTTTAGGGATATCCAATTAATACCATAAATTCATGAAGAAAGCGATCCCCAAATTCAATTTATCAAATTCAAAACCTTAGAAAATGTTTAAGCTGTCAAATTGGGGATAACAGTACGACATCTAATAATTCATTATGATAGCAAAATTAATCAAACCTATTTTAATTATAATTTAGCAATTGACAATATAAATTTCCTAATCTTAAATTAAAATGAGATTACATACTCAATCAATGATTAGATTAAGAGATTGGAAACTTACCAGCCATAAAAGATGACAAGAGATAGGGCTACAGTAACTTTTTCAATTTTTACAAGATGGGGCGGTTAAAAATGATGTGAATTAAGAGACTACGTCGTAGTTCTCATCAATATATACTCTCATGAAAAACTATGGCGTAGTTGTACCGGCTCACCTATGCCATAGTTGGGCTTAACCCGTTTTGAAATTTTAAATTTTTTGGAACTACGTCGTAGCCCTACCATACCAACTACGGCGTAGTTAGAGTTCAAAAAGTCAATAATTACCATTTTCAAAAGTGTTTCTTATGTAAGCGAGATATTCAAAACGTATCTGAATTTGCATATTGGCCAAGACAATTTAAAAATCCTAAAGAGAATTAAAACAACAAGAATTTAAAAGAAAACTTTATGGGTTGTCTCCCAGTGAGCACTTGTGATTATTTAACGAGTCGTTAAGTTCGACTCCCTTTATGGTTACGTTGTCTTATTGTGGAGAATATCAGTCCCCACATCTTTTAGCAATAAATCAGTTCTTCCCTCATTAACATATTCCTTGTGCATATCATGTATTTTGTTAAACATGCTTATCTATAGAACACAAAGAAACGGTCAGTACTTCAAAACAATTTAGAACTTAGTCTCAACTCACCAAATAAATCTACTCCCCAACAGTGGTGCCAAAAACTTGATGCGTATAATTGTTTAAATTAATTTTCAAGTTTTAAATTTATAAAACTCGACTACCTATGGTCTACAACGCACTAACGGGTAGAGAACCCGATCATGTGTAGTGTAGGTTTGGTAGATCCGAGGTCATTCCTAAGAGCAGTATATTAGTGAAGAAAGACAATTTAAAGAATTGAAATTAAAAACCATTTAGAGTACAAAATAATAAAACTAACAGTAAACTAGTTACTAGAAAGAAGGTATACGATCCTTGATATAACCCTGTGGATTCTTAATCCTACTCTAAGGTTCAATGTTACTATCTTAGTTACCTGAGGTTTCTAAATTCACTAGGTTTGAAAACACATCCTTGCCTAGCCTATGATTCCTAAGTGGAATGAACCCATGAAGGGGATTTACCTATTCTTAGTTCACAGTAATAATGTCCTTTAATTAATATACTATATATGTCTTAAGTGTGAATCAAAGACTCAATCATGTCTCAAGTCTAATACTATGGCTAGAAAGCCATAATAGAAGCTCACTTCCTGTGGGAGTAAGGATATAAGATCACACCTCATGCTATCAAGTGGATACTTGCTATCATGGCTAGAGTTCCTGTTTTGGTTCTAACACTAAGGGAACGCCAAATGGGCATAGGGTAAAAAACCAAACGGATAGGTAATCCTATGGTTAATAGAGGACGCTAGGATTCAACTAATATCTTACTACCTAGTACTCTCACAACCTTATCTTATACCCCAAATTAAAAAACTAGGATCATGTGACACAAAAATAAAATAATCCAGGAAACTAAGGTAATAACAATTAGAGTAGAGAAACCATAGTCACTATAGAAAAGAAAGCATAAAAGATGAATAGTTCGTGTTTGAATTCTGAACAATGAGATGAACAAGCATAGGTAACATGTCAATGACATCAAAATAACCAAACTGACTAGTATCTGAATAATTCCTTCCTTCCTTTTTGTTTCTATCTTTAATGATGTGGATGGGTTTCTCCAAACCTTAATAAGGGGCTCTGGGAATGGATAGATGATCTTTCAACCAGGAATCGTAGGGTATATATAGTTTTTGTCATAACTACAACGTAGCTATAACTGGCAAGCTACGCTGTAGATTTCTTACACAACATTCCATAAATGGCATTTTATAACTACGACGTAGTCAAGAGGATAGGCTACATCATAATATCTTCAGAACCTCCTTTTATTTTATTAAACTACGGCGTAGTTATTTCAAGGAAACTATGTCGTAGTTATTCATGGTCAAAAATTATCGATATTGAGCTGAGTCATGGCTACGGCATAGTTCTTTCAAGGCAACTACGCCGTAATTTTTCTCTTGTCATTACTTTCATATTGTTTGTTAACTTCTTTTCATGTCTTTCAGCTCCAAAGCTCGTAATTTCCTGAAAGTAAAATACAAAGCAATTAAGTACAAATTCATATAGAATTATTACCATTATGCATTTATTTATAAGGGATTTTGATATATATAAGTATAAACTATTTGATGTTATCACCTATACTATTACTCTAGTGTAATCTTTATGGTGGACTATAAACCGTATTACAACTTCGCACCACCGATATGCGCTAAGATCGGCGCTCACTAAGAAGAGCTACTCCTTACGGTATTCTGCCCTCGGAATCCACCCCTAAGAACCTATGATTCGACTTTTTCTTCTAGGATCACTAAGATCAACTAGGACCACTAAGAACTTCCCATAGGAAGCTAACCAAAACCCTAACTAGATCACCCGGCTTGATCACTAAGATACAAGACTTACCTTACAACCAAATTGAATAAGTTGTTTGATTTGAATCAAGCCCTAACCTAACATAGAGACTCGATTCTAATAGAAAGGGTATGAGAAAGAAGACCCTCGACTATTGACACACAAGTGTGGATTAGGTACTTGTGTGTCTCTCTTGCAGAGATGTGTTCTTCAATAGATGATAGAAGATAATATTAAGAACACAAAAGGTGTTAGACTTAGAGGATATAATAAGAGAAAAAGTGAGAAAGAAAGAATGGAAAGTGGTGAGGAATACAAGAGCCAGGAGGGGTGTTTATAGGCCAAGAACAAAAAATGATGACACTAGTCATCAGCCACTGGCGCGCTACCCCATGCGCTAGAAGTTTATATCGGGTTTTTAGGTTTTTAACGTTTTAAATGCCCGTTCTTGCTAAACCCCCCATTGTACTTCACGCTTTGACCTTTCCATCATTCTTACACTCAAGGTCAACCAACTCAAATAGCCATTTGATAAAAATGTTTGTGAAGTAATAAAAAGCGTTTTGGAGAGGAATGTCCAATATTAAAGAGATAGAGAAGAACTATTAGACAAATGGTATATTTTGGGAATTACTCAAAGGTAAATGGTTTAGTTGGAAACTAACCATGGTTAAGTGAGTGATTTGTCATGGTCAAGATAGAAAAGAATATGCCAAGGAAATATTCCAAACTTAGAGAGGAAGTATGGATGTTGGAGGGATAATTTGAATTTCAAATTCAAACAATAGACATGTCGGATAATGTAGAGAAGATTGTGAGTTGACATTGATGTGATGGAAAGGAGCCTTAGGATATGAATTCAAATTTAAGATTTAAATTATAAGGATAATGGTAAGGGTGAGTTGGGAGTGAGTTGGATATAAGTTGTAATGGATGTGATGATGATGTGATAGAAGGGAGCCTAACATTTGAAATTCAAATTTAAATGTTATGAAGGGTAGAAGTGTGTAGGAGAAGTTTGAGTGAAGTATGTGAGGATTTGAATTCAAATGTAGAAGTGTGAGAGTGTGTGTATAGGAGAATAGTATGGGAGAAGCTTTGCGGGTGTATGTGTAATTTGAATTCAAATGGGAGTTGTGTGAGTGTAGAGATGAAGAAGAAGAAATAATAGGGATTGTGTGGTAGAGAATGTTGGGATGTGATGGATAGGAGCCTATGTTGGAATGTTGGGGGAGAAAAGGTACAACAAGTACAAATAAGTTATATTGTGTAAGGGAATGTGAGTTGTCCCATGTGCGTGTGCTTGGAGAAGGTTTATATGGAGAAGGTATAAGCTTTGTAGTGAGGAATGTGTAAGTGATGAGGATAATAAGGATGATAATTAAAGGATTTATTAGGTGGATAATCACATTGCCATAAGAGAAAAAGAGATGGGCAATGATGATTATAGAGTGGTTTGAGGAAGGAATATTTAGAGTGTATGGAAGGTGTGAATAATTATTTCTTGGATAGAAGGGATTAACAAATGATTAGAAGAATGTTTAGAGGAGAGTATGGTGTAGGTGATGTATAAGGAATACTTTTAGAAGTTTGTAAATCAATTATATAGATAAGGTGGGAAGGATGAAAGTAGGATTAAACTTCAAGTACCACAAACTCAATTAGTCATTTAGACTTTAATCCATGATTATCAACAATGGATTTGATCACTAATCATCTTGATGCAAACAAGCAAAGGTCTTTGCATCCATAACGAGAAAGGATGTGTTTACGCAAAGTTACCTTCGAATTAGTTTGACCAATAAGGGAGTAAAACCCGTTATGTGATTAGGAACAACGTAAATCCAGATTAAGGTCAAATGAATACTTTTGTTTGATGTAATGTTGAAAGTATATTTATACTAGGTTTGGAAAGGAGTTTCGGCCTTGGCTAGAGACGTTTGATAAAATAACTGAGTTGGCATTTTGTTGAAAAACAGGAGATTTTGTTTTTCTCCTCTCTAAGTCTAAACCTCATTTGGAGTGTTTCCAAATGCTCAAGTATCATGTACATACCTTTATTGAAGTTTTCACATGTGTCAGGTAAGAGCAAAGCCGACAATACAAAATCCATAAAAATGGGACAGGCCCTGACGCGCTACCTCACGCGCTGGCGCGCCAAGAACAAGGTTCTGGTTTTCCGGATTTTGGCTATCGTTTATTATTTTAAGTTTTGCGAATGCTTATTTGTCATCGTCAAAACATAAAGGAGATCCTAGTCAATGTTCCACCAAGAGAAACCTTACATTTTTCAAAACTGAATCATCTCTTTTACGCATTAAAAACATTCCATCCCTCGAATACTTGAACGGTTTAGAAATGTTTTTCTTTCTTTTCCACGCTTGTTTTGAACTTTCATTTCACATGATTTTGAGAAACAAATGTTTCGGATGAATGTTGTTTCTTCAAATACTTCTTATCTTTTTGCAAAGAACAAGTAGTAAATTGAGAAACCTTCTTCGAAATAGGTTTTGAAAATTTACCCGTGTAAATATTTTCTGAAACATTCCCTTTTTGAATTGATTTTGTGAAAAATTAAGAAACAACCTTTTTCTGTTGAATCAAACAATCTTTTATATTGCATTCTCAAATCATCGTTCTCTTTTTCAAGTTCTTCACAATAAGTTTCATATTTCTCAATTCGTTTTGAAACTTGATGTTCTTTATTTTCTTGATTAAGAGAATCAAATTTCTGTTTCAACACATTATATGATGTTCGCAAATCATTGTTTTCCTTTTGCAACGAAGTGTAATTTTGAGATGCCAACTCTGACTCTACAAAAGCATTTCGTTTCTCAAGATTTGCAAAATACGTATCATATTTATCGGTTCTTTTCAAAAGTTCTATTTTGACATCATCAGAACCTTTGGATTGTTGTGATAAAACATTTTCCAACTTTGAAATCTTAGTCTCAAACGCCTTTTTCTCTTCATCAAAACATTTCACTTTATCCCCTATTTCCTTTACAAGCTCTAAATTCTTAGTCTCAAACGTTGAACTTGTAATGAAAATTTTGAAACGTTTGATTCATATACTTTCTCGATCGTTTTAATCATTTTTTCAATAGAAGTATCATGTTTTAAAATCTTAAACTTTGTTTCAAGTCTTTGTTTTAAAACATCATTTGACGCAACAAATCATTATACTCTTTTTGCATCGAAGAATACACATTTTTAGCCAAAAACATTCATTTATCTTCTTCAAAAATAATGATTTGTTGTTTCATCTCTTGATCTGAAAACTAAAGTTTATCCAAAAGTTCCGAAACTTGAGATTTCATTTGATCAATCTTTTCTAACAACACAGATTCTTTGACACCGTACACTTTTTCAAGATTAGTCAACTCAGTTTCTCTTGATTTTAGAACTTTATTTTCAGTTTGCAAACTTTTATTTCAACTTTTAAGCTCTTAATTTTTTTAAAAGAACAATATTTTTCATCTGAATACGTACAACCAGCTCAGTAGTTTCTTTTAATTGTGTTTGCAAACTCAAAATCAAATCCTTTTCTGAGTTATCTTGTGTGTCATAAAAGATATCTGAATCGATCTCATAATGTACCTCATGAAACGTCTCAGATTTTTTTCCAACAATCACATTTTCTCATACTGAGTTAAAACCATTTCATCTCTTTGTCTCAAAGTGACTTCTACAAGTTCACGCTCCTTAGTAAGTTCTTTAACCGATAGCTTTAAATCATCATTTTCACTCCGAAGTTCTGTAACTTGCGCTCGAAATGAAATGTCTCAGATTTTTTTTCCAACTATCGCATTTTCTCATACTGAGTTAAAACCAGTTCATCTCTTTGTCTCAAAGTGACTTCTACATGTTCACGCTCCTTAGTAAGTTCTTTAACCGATAGCTTTAAATCATCATTTTCACTCCGAAGTTCTGTAACTTGCGCTCGAAGATTTTGAAACGTTGTAAAATCAGCACTAGCTCTGAGAGCATGTTCAAAATCCTTTTTACGCACATACTCTTCTAGCTCTGAAATTATCGTTTGTTTTACTTTCTCAAGTTTTCTATACCGTGCTTGCTACTCTGTGTGACTCATCTTGTCAATTTGTTTAAAAAATGAATTGAACGTTAACAATCATTAAGTATTTAACGACAATAGACTAACGATGCAAACACAATTCGAAAATTAAAGATGGATGTTGATAAGATAACGACCGTTAAATGCTGACTAACGAAGGTCTAACAGTGAAACTATTAGTTGATCAAGGGATGTGATTGAAAAAATAATCAGCAGTTTGAATCCTTCAAAGTTTAAAGATATCTCGTTGAAAGTCCAAAGTTAACTAGCAGTTATCTAAAAAATAATGTTTTTGCAAGAAGTAAGAGTCGAACTTGGGCCAATTGTATGAGAAGAAGTGGTAGAACTAACCGAGCTATCCACTCCTATGATTCAATCGATCTCAGAATGTACATCATGAAACGTCTCAGGTTGTTTTTACAACAATCGCATTTTCTCATACTGAGTTAAAACTATTTCATCTCTTTGTCTCAAAGTGGCTTCTATAAGTTCACGCTCCTTAGTAAGTTCTTCAACCAATAGCTTTAAATCATCATTTTCACTCCGAAGTTCTAGAACTTACGCTCGAAGATTTTGAAACGTTGTAAAATCAACACTAGCTCTGAGAGCATGTTTAAAATCCTAATTATGCACACACTCTTCTAGCTCTGGAATTATCATTTGTTTTACTTTCTCAAGTTTTCTATACCATGCTTGCTACTCTATGTGACTCATCTTGTCAATTTGTTTAAAAAATGAATAAAAGTTAACAATCGTTAAGTATTTAACGACAACGGACTAACGATGCAAAAACAATTCAAAAATCAAAGATGGATGTTGACAAGATAACGACCGTTAAATGCTGACTAACGAAGGACTAACAATGAAACTATTAGTTGATTAAGGGATGTGACTAAAAAAATAATCAGTAGTTTGAGTCATTTAAATTTAAATATATCTCGTTGAAAGTCCAAAGTTAGTTTGAGTCCTTCAAAGTTTAAAGATATCTCGTTGAAAGTCCAAAGTTAACTAGCAGTTATCTAAAAACACTAGAACGACACTCTAATCCACTATCTCGACGAATGATACCACATATTAAACTTTACGGATCTTGATTGGTGGATCTAGTGTGTGTAAATGAAGGTGTGTTTAGTGAGTGTGTTTAAAGAGAAATTTTTTCTTATTTGTCTTTTGATTAAATAGAGCTGTTACATCTAATCTTGACCAGTTACAATGCTTAACAAAAATTAAACTATCCCCTCCTATTTATAGTCCCAGACGATGAGAGATTTACTAACTCAATGCTTTTAGTCCATGTACTTATAGAAGTACATTAAGTAGATTATTTCTTTATTTCTAACATTCTCCTCCTAAATAGTTGGAATAATCTTGAGGATTACCGTTTGCCCTGTGTCTCAATTAGAACAAAGCGATCGTGGAGGCATGTAGTTGTAGGTAGTTTTATTTTTTGGGCTGGTTCTAAAAGGTTTTTTAGTAATGATGGTTTTTCGTACAAAAATTACATGCTTGTTTTGATAGGGTATATGACACATGCACACACCTCTGTACAGACCTCTATACGGTATATAGCTCCTGCACACACCGCTCAAACAAACAAAGAATACAAACAAGGCTTACGGAAAGTAAATGCAGAATATAATCGACACAAGATATAACGTGGTATCCACTACTAGGATAGTCGTGGCAGTCCACGGGATCAAACTAGAGAGATATTATTAAGCTCTGAGCTAAACTGCTCAGGCTCGTGCCAAACTGCACAATCGTGCCAAATGAATGACCTATGCTAAACTGCACGATCCGTGCTAAACTGCACGCCCCGTGCTAAACTGCACGGGGTACAAAACACACACACCCAGATCCTAGTTTACAATTACAATGAGAGGGGTATTTATAAGTGTGAAACCCATCTTCAGTTTATTTATTCTACCGATGTGGGATTGGGTTTGCACCCAACAATCCTCCCCTCAAACCCAGTACAACAATAAGCCTCTCTTCCAACGATACATGACGCAACAAGTTCTAGAGTCGCTGGACCACCTATCCCACTCTATCTGAACGGCGTGATCTTCTCTACCTGAGCTATCATTAAATCTGGATTAACTTGGGGTTGCACCACCTGCGCTACACACATCGGGGCCTATATCAGTCTTCACAACTCAACAATCTCTAACTTGGAGGCTGATCACTTCACTGCTCTCCGTCTCAAGTAATCTCTATAAACTTTGAACCACCTTCTCTTTAATAATGCTACTGCTTTAACCTTTTTGTACCGCCAAACATACGGAATACGCTGCACCAACCGAATGCAGGGCTAGGAGACTATTCTTCTGCATTTTTTTAGATTTTTCATTACCTCCAAACCTTGATTTGAATACAGCCCAGAGAGATTTAGCATCTGGAACATTATGAAACTTAAGGAGGTGTTCATCAGGTATTGCTAAAAGCAAGATGCTTTTAACTCTTTCCTGATTCCTTTTGGCAGCCAGTTGTTTGACAGTCTTAGGAGTAGGAGGAGCAGATTCTTCTCCTGATGGTGCAGCCTCTTCTTCTAGATCTCCATTAACAATTACATCCCATAGGTTATGGTCTGTGTGACAGATATATTATCGCATTCTCATGCTCCAAATATCATATTCTCCCTTCTTGATGATAGGGATCTTCATTGCTGTGATAGTTGGTGGAGGAGTGTCTTGTTCAGCCATCTTACTAGTTTGATTGGTGATATGCTTCAAACAATGGAGTTCTTCTTATTCAGAGTTTCCACACAAGCTCTGATACCACTTGTAGGAACCCTTACTGAATAGATCTTGAACCTTTAGCTTGCAAAGGGTTTGTTACTTTAGATAATTCCAAAGCAACAATAATAAAACACTGATTAAACACTATTGATTATGCGGAAACTAATCAACAATGCTAAGAAGAACACAAGAACACTTTTATCAAACCTTTGTATTATAACTTGAATCTTACTAGATTATAAACTATGATTGCTATATGATCTCTATTGATCTGTGTTGATCTATATCAACTAACTATACCTAGGGTTCCTTTTATACACTAAGGAAACCCTAATGGGCTTTACAAAACGCGTATAAAGATCATGCATATCCTTTCCTAAGATATCTCATGCATATCTCTTAAACGGTACTAACTATTTCATACTAACAGTACTAACTATCTGATCAGTACTAACAATTTGTACTGTCAGTACAAATTACAACTAACGGTACTAATAAATATAACTAACGGTACTAAGTCAGGAATGCATAATTCCTAACAAGATCTTCAATTGGAAGATGCTGAAGGAATTGCATGTCCCCCTCCCCTCCACCCCCCCCCCCCCCCCCCCCCCCCCCCCCACCCAATACTGATATTTTTAAGCAACTTGCTTTAATAGGGTATGAAAAACCTTCTCAGAAACTTACATTTTAAAAGGCTTTCTTTTCTCCTTAATGGAAGTTTTTTATCCATACTATTCTGTAATGACTAAGTGCTAAGTCTACTGCATAGAACGAATTTGGTAACACTATGGCCTCTGTAATAATCTGCTTAGCCACAAACCAGAAATTCAACTTTTCTAAGTATATCTTTGAAAGTATGGTGAAGAATGTGGATAGTAGTGTCAAATTTCTAATGTATCCAAGGTTTGTGCAAGTCTTTCTGAATCAACAAGCTGGTGATATGTCAAATCATAAAAGGATTTATGTTACACCCTCCCACACCAAGAAGGTTTTTGGGAACATAAAGAGAGAAGGGAAAGGTTTTTCTAGAAGAGTTACACCTTTATTTCCAACCATGATGGTTCAAGCTCAAGAAGAAATAGGTGAAGGTTCAGCTAATCCTACTGATCCCCATCACACACCTATTATTACTCAACCATCAACATCTAAACCCCAGAAGAAACAAAAACCAAGGAAGCCAAAGAGAAAAGACACTAAGATTCCTCAATCCAGTGGTCTAACAGCAGCCTATAAGCAGATAAGGTTGCCAATAGGAAAAAGATACTACTATATTCCAATGATCCACTGCTCAGTGGTGAGGATAGTCTGAAACTCAGTGATTTGATGGAAATTTGTACCAAATTGCAACAGAGAGTCCTTAACCTGGAAAATACTAAGACTGCTCAAGCACAGGAGATTTCAAGTTTGAAGATGAGAGTCAAGAGGTTAGAGAAGAAAAAAGGGTCAAGAACTCACAAGCTCAAAAGACTATTCAAAGTTGGTAGATCTGCACAAGTTGTTTTGTTTGAAGATGAAGGTTTGGGTGATCAGGAGGATGCATCAAAACAGGGGAGGAAAATAGATGACATTAACCAAGATGCTAAAGTTACATTGGTTGATGAAACTTAGGGGAGGTATGATGATGCTCAAATGTTTAGCAAAGTGTAAAAGTTGTTGAAGAAGTAGTTAGTACTGCTGAAGTTAGTGCTGCTGCAATAATTACTACTGAAGAGATCACTTTGGCTCAATCATTGGCTGAATTAAGGAATGTAAAACCTAAGATTGTGGTACAAGATCCAGTGCATAGTACAACCATAACAACACCCTCAACAATACCCAGAGCAAAAGGGATTGTTTTTCATAAACAAGAGCAAGCTCCTACACCAATAGTTTCTTTACAACAACCAACACAGATCAAGGATAAGGGTAAAGGCAAAATGGTTGAAGAAGAACCCGTGAAGAAAATGTCTAAGAAAGAGCTACTCAAACTTGAAGAAGAACTTGCTTTCAAGCTATAAGCTGAAGAAGAAGAACAAGCAAGACTAGCAAGAGAGAAGGCTGAGAAAGTTGAAGAAGCCAACATTTCATGGGATAATGTGCAAGCAAATGATAGAGTGTGATAGGTTATTGGCTGAAAGATTACAAGTAAGAGAGCAAGAAGAATTGACAGATGAAGAGAAGGCAAGATTGTTTGTAGAACTCTTGGAAAAGAGAAAGAAACACTTTTGCAAGCTTTAAGTGCTCAAGAAAGAGGAACAATGCTCCAATAAAGCACAAATGGAAAGTACAATGTCACTATTTGAAAAACATGGCTGGTTACAAGCAAAGTCAATTGAAGAAACTACCGTTCATTTGCATAAATTCAGAAGTTATTTGATAAAGCCATGACAAGGGTAAACATGTTTGTTGATATGGATACTGAATTGGTGAAAGAGAGCTTAAAGAAAGTTGAAGCAGAGATGGCATAAGAAAGTAGTTATAGAGAGGCATGAGAAGAGCTAGACAGAGAAGAGAAATAAGACAAAAGATAGATCGATGATTCAAGAAGAAGCTAAGAGAAAAAGCGTATAAAGGTCTGTTTCTGATGAATAGGAAGTAGCAAATTGATACTATACCATTAGCTACGATAAACCTCTACCATGCATTTGTTGATTGGAAGATTGTTATAAAGAAGAAGTTCCAGTCTATTTCAAATCATAAGAGCTAATGGAAGTTCAAAAAGGTACTCATCAATGATTCAGATGCTTAGAGATTTTGACAGAGAAGATTTGGAAACTCTATGGAAATTGGTGAAAGCTAAGCATGGATCTACAAGACCAGAAGAGGGATATGAGAGAGTACTATAGGGTGATCTAAGGACAATGTTTGAGCATAATATAGAAGATACAATGTGGAGAAATCTACTAGGAAACAAAGTGTTGATTTAGAAATTATTTGATTCCTATGGAGTACACTTTGTTAGGTTTCAAGACATGCATCACTTTATGTTGGTTGAAAAGAGATATCCCCTTACACCAGCAACAATTACAGATATGTTGAACAAGAAGCTTCAAACTGATCATCTGAATCAAAATGATGCTTATTAGCTTCTTAAGGCTTATGATAAAACGCTCAAGAATCAATGACAGTGTTTTTTAGAAGCATCCTCCTAGTAATAATGAAGCTTTTAATGAAGAAACTTGAGATTTTTGAAGAAGAATATCAAGTTTAGGGAAGGATTGTTGGGATTAAAAGCCTCTTGATGATGTTTAGAAGTTACTACTGCTAAGTTGAAGTTAAGACTCTTAAGGTATTAGTTATTGCTGCTAAGTATAAATTAGTACTGTTAGTAATCTTAATGAAAAATATGCTAAGTAGTTAGTACTGCTAGTGTAAGTTACTACTGCTAGTGTATACTAGTACTGCTAGTATAAGTTACTACTGCTAGTATATGTTACTACTGCAAGTTACTACTGCTAGTGTAACTTAGTACTCTCAATGAAGATTGAAGAAAACTTTCTAAGTACTTAATGCTGTTTGTACACAGTTAGTGCTGCTGGTACAAAAGTTACTACTATTGGTGTGAAAGTTACAACTGCTTAAAGATTACAACTGCTAGAAGAGTTTATGCTGACAAAGAAGAGATCAAAGACTTATCAGAGAAAAGATAAAGATTGCTTATGTGATAAGTATGAGATGTTTTTGTAAAAGATATGTATAAGTTATTTGTTTAGAAGATCATTATAACTTAGGAAAATATTGTAAGCCAGTTAGGACTCCTTGGTGTATAAAAGGAGGTGCTAGGTCATAGAGTTAGATATCTAGAAATTATTTGTTTTGATATCAATATAGCTTCAAGGTTTTGTAACCCTAACACTATTAAGAGTGTTCGTATTATATTGAGGCTTGAAAGTTTGCCTAAACCTGTTTTGTTGTTAATCTTATTCAATTACTGTTTGTAGAAAGGGTAGTCTCAATGAATGGTATACCGTGGGTAAGTGATGGTGGTGTATCAGGTGTATCACTATCTAAAGAATTATTGGTCGATGAAAGAAATGGTGAAGTAGCTGGTAGTGGTGATATATGATCTAATGACAGATCCTCGGATGGATCAAACTCCGTATTAGATGCGGGTGAATAATCAAGTGATGCAGGTGTATAATCGGGTGATGGTGGTATAGTGGGTGAAACAGTAGGTATCGGTGTGGTATCAATATGGGTAGTGGGTGGAATCACGGAAGGTGTAGTGTTAGGAATAGTGGTATGGATAGTACCAAACAAGATAACTCGTCTAGTAGATGTCCCCACACTCTCCTCCGATGAATCTGATGAAACTGAGATAACAGAGATAGCCATGACCTGCACAAGCATAAGTTTATATAAATATCCTTTATACCAACTATGCATGATGCAGGAAAAGAATGATCAAATGGGTAAATGAATGAACGAATGAATGAATAAACCATCGAATGCAGTACTGCGAAAAGAATGCAATATAATTATAGTAGTATTATTTATACTTATTATTTAATTACATAGTACATATACATATTACGTATATGTAAAATCACGTAAAGCACATATAATCACGTAGGATCACATACTGGTTATAGACCAGACCTAGTTTATACTACCTGGTTCTCTATAACCTTGGCTCTTGATACCAATATGTCACACCCCCAAATAGGGTCCCGTCCGATTTAGCGTCCGGGGGCGTGACGTCACTAATATCTCAAGTACAAAGCATAAAGAACGACATCTAAGGGTACGTTTTGAAAATAAACACCGTTGCATAAATTTAAAATATTAATAAGTTTACATCGATCAAATTTAAAAGATTCAAGAGTTAAAATGCAGAAGCTTAAATAAGTTCAACAACGGTATTTAAAGACATAGATAAATTTCTGGTAAACTGGTCCGGGCAAATAGACTTCACATAAGTCAAGCAACGACATCCATGCTAAGCACCTGAGAAAAACACGCTTAAAACGTCAACATAAAGTTGGTGAATTCATAGGTTTAGTTCAAACGTAATTAATGTGGACCACAAGATTATCAAAACGTATGCGACAGTTATAGGAGATACAACTTCACATAAAGATGCATTTACATTGCACTAAGCTCATGACACCGAAGCTAATACTGAAAGATAGCATGTACACTGCTATATAAGGCTTGCCCTTTGGGTGTCCGACCAAAGACCACCTAACTAGTTTCGACATGACATATATCCGTTAGTTCTTGGCAAACTCAAACTAGTAAGTGCTTCTTACCCGGATAGGGATAATTAGTCCCAATAGATCTATTTATTTACTCGCGCTCACTTAACCAGCCAGTCGGTTAAAGGTGATTAATAGTTCATGATAATTTGGGCAATAGTGGTCTAATCGCTACTTAGGCAACACGTAAACGAGGAAATTCTCACATATAGTACTTGTGTCCAATCTTTAAAGCAAGCAATGTTTCTCACCCCAAGTTATAAAATAATTATTCAAAACGAGTAAAAGTGGGGCTATGAACTCACCTTGATTGGTGAATTGAAGTAGTGAATAGTTTAGAAATAAAATCACTCGGTAACGAACAACGGTTCGTAAAGACAACCTATGAAACGAATGTTTGGTTTAATATCGGAGTAGTGTAGGATTGCGGATAATGCATAAGTATATACTAGTGTACTTTTGTTAAAATATTTCCAAAAATTAATGTTTGTGATCGTATAGTAATTAAAATGTTTTCGTAAGTAAAACGAATAATAATAGTATGTATATTAATATTACATACATATATATGTCTAAGTAAAAATATGTACTTTATATATATATATATATATATATATATATTGTTCGGCACATTATTAAATTTTCGTGTATCTAGTTTTATCATGTACGTTTTCTAGTATTGTCTAAGTATACATAATTTATAAAAATTTCGGCATGACCTGTTCATATTTACACGTTTTCCAAAGTCGTAGACTTTATTTAAAAACAATTTTCAATTCACTTTCAATCCACTTTTTATATTTACAACTATACATCATCAATCTCTTTTATAATTAGTCAAAAGACTATTCGGACCCTTATTGAGTTTTTAGACCCAATAAGCCTAACTTTTATTATTCGTAACGTCTAACGCTCAAAATAAGTTAAACCTATAGTGTCTAAGTCGTGCAATATCAAATAAGCTATATATGAACCTAATCAATAAGCTACACCGTAGCTTTATGCCTTGGTGTATTGTATTTATGTTGGGCCTTGACCCGTTAAGTCAAAAATGTAGCTTTACTTATCCATATAGTCTGATAAGCAAAACGTTTTAATATTAAATATGAGACTTAATAATAAGATATCAATAAGCTCACAATAAGCCAAGACAAAGACCCATTAAGCCAACCGTGTGTCTTAAGTCACGGTTTAGGCTTGTGTGTTGGGCCAAAATCTTATAAGCTCACATGGACCCATTTATTAAGTCCGTTAAGCCAATAAGCATCGAATAAGTCTTCGGTTCATCAATAAGCTACAATAAGCTCTCGATAAGCCCAAGTAAAATAAGCTGAACCACTTAAGCTCAAGAATAAGCTCGTGGTGTTGGGCATTTGACGTGGGACGCGACTAAAAGACAAAGCAAGCCATATTCAGGCTTATTTATTAAGCCGAATAAGTTCACCATTTGTCCTTTCAAAATAAGCTAGAAAATAAGTCAATAAATATAAGCCGAAACAAAATAAGCCAAACAAACACTTTTCCTTTCTTTTATAGTTGGGCCGAACCAACATAATGCCCATTTAACACAATAAAATCAAAAATAAGTCTTCCCAAAAGCATATTTAACATAAGCCGAACATAATAAGCCATAAGCTAACATTTTTATTACAACGAAATAACCACGATCACAAAACTACTACTTTCAAATATTTTTTTCATTAATATTTGAGCAATAGGTATAACCTTTTAAGGTTTACGTAGTTTCAAAATCTTTATTTGTTATGAAACAATTGTAAACTAGTATGGTAAAACATTAAAAGATCATAAAAGTACAAGTTTTAAAAAGGATTAAGAGACTTGCAAAAAAGAAGTGGGACTAGAAGGATTAAAAAAATGATTGATGACTAGAAACAACCCAAACTTGCTGTAATTAAACGCCGAATTACAGAAAAGTATTAACCACGAACAATATCTTCAAAGGTTTTTGATCAAGATTGGAAAAATTATAAATGTGTGTGTGTGTGTGTGTGTGTGTGTGTGTGTGTTTGAGGATTTTTGGACAAGAGAGCAAAGAAAGAAGAGAGAAAAACTCAAAATTTGTGTGTGTGAATAATGAAAATGAGAATGAGATATACATGTGATATATAAGAACAAAATTTCACACACCAAAAGTGTGTGTTGTGTGTGTGCCGTTCGAACCAAGCCAAGGGATAAGGGAGGACCAATTTTAGCTACCAATGAGGTTCAAGGTGGACAAAAACTAGTCACATGGTGGCATATATGTCTTATTTGATTTCAAAATTCAAAATGGTATCCCAATGTGTGTGCTTGTGGTTTAGATGCATACTAGCCAAGGAGAGGGGGGGGCAATTTGGTCTCCATAATTCAAGGATCATAGTGGAAGCTTTGATTTAATTTCTAAGGTTTTCATGCACAAGTAAACGTTATTAATTAAATCGATCACGCAAGTAACGAAAATGAATAACGGCTAACAACTCAATAGTCATAATAGTAATAAGAGGTACCCAAGATATTCATAATCGTTAGGTAGAGAGGAAACTTGTTGACTACGCAATTAAGCCTAATAAAATCGCACATTAGATAAGAGAAGAATCCCCTATCTATACAAATATCTTTATCATGAACGCACATATCACAACATCTTACACTACCACCTTACAAACAAACACCGATCAATGCAATCATGGTCACAAGTCTACGTGTGTGATGCCTTTATAATTATGTTGGCCACCCATAATTATAAGTGCATCCTTTCACATGTGTACTTACTTCCAAGACCACACATCTCAATGATAACTCACAAATATGTACATATATCACATAGCAATCTTACATGACGCCAATATAACACAAACAAGATGCTCCATCAAAACAATATTTATTTCTATAAAGATTAAAATCAAAGAGACAGAAAGAAAACAAAGGTCTCAAAGTGCCTAAAAATTTGGATCATAACGCGACGCCGTCGCGCCTATTTTCCTATATATACAAATCCGTTTTTAGGGTTTTAAGTGTGTAACTTTTGGGAGACGAACCCTAGTTTTAGAAGACGACTTTAGCAGCCTTTGGCCTTGTTTTTAAGGTGTCAAAACCCTCTTGTAACAGCCTTAACTGCATGATTTAATCAAGTGAAGTTCATTTATCCTTTATCACTTAATATGTCTATGTGTTTTGTGATAGATTCTTGTTCTTCTTCTTTATTTACCATGCAAGGCTAGATCTATTAGTATTTACTTATGATTGCATGAAACTTCGTTTGTAGATCCTTTTAATGTTGCTTCTTGTGATGGATGTGCGCGTTAGGCTTTAGAAATTTGCCATAAGATATTAAATTGGCATAGACGTCTAGGGAAACACGAGTGTGTAGAAAGGATATTGTTGGGTCTTAAAAGACATCATGGATTCTTAGAAGTTACTACTGCTCAGGTACATAATGGAATTTATGCTAAGTGGTTAGTACTGGTAGTATAATGTTACCACTACTAGTTACTACTGTTAGTATAATTTAGTACTGATAGCATAAAGTTACTGCTGTTAGTTGAAGTTAAGACTGCTCAGTGTTGAAGACTAAAAATAAGGCTAATGTAGTTAGTCGCTGTAGTGTAAAAGTTAAGAATGCTAGTACAAGTTTATACTGTTAGTGTATCATTGTATTGATAGTACTAATGGCTTATACATGCTTATGTTTAGTAGTGCTGCTGGTGGGAAAGGATTTATAACTGTTTGAAGACTGTTCTACTGTTCAAGAGGATAAAGACGACTTAAAGAGATAAAGTTTGTTTGGAGAACAAGAATACGTATGAAGATAAGTGTTGAGATATTTATGTACAAGATATACATAATGTATTTATTAAAAAGATTATGTTTATGTTTAGAAAAGATGAAATATTTGGAATATAGTGTAAGCCGACTAGGACGCCTTTAGGTCTATAAAAGGAGGCTCTAGGGCATTAGTTGACGTATCATCAAAAACTCGCTGACGTATATTTATCAGTTTTCTATGTTGTCAAAATTCATTAAGAAAAAGCTTAAGGTTTGTAACCCTAGTATAAGTTAAGAGTACTCGTATATTGATTAATAATATTGGAGCGTTTAGTTATATTTTTGTTGTTCAAGATTATTCATACTAGCAAACAGACCAAGGCATTAAAGTGTTTGAAAGAATCCTCTCAGAGCCCAAAGTTTTAATTTAAAGAAACTTGATGATTTGAAGGCAAATCACAAGTTTAGGAGAGGATTGTTGGGAATTAAAAGTCTTTACACTTAGTACTGCCAAGAGTAAAAGTTTGTACTGCTCAGATTATAACTGTTAGATTCATAAAAAGTGTTGATTATGTGGTTTAATCATATTTAGTCATTAGTCTTTATTTTGTTAAGAATAAAGTAGCTTGTAATAAGGTTTATTATGCTAAAAGAAAGAAATAGCATAATTACCAAAGTATAGGGACTAGAAGTGAAACATTAGAAAAATAAAGGAAGAGAAGCTTCATTCCCTCTCCTATAAATACCCCTTCTAATCACCATTAGAAGGGTAAGCCTTGTAATAATCTTTTCCTTTTCCCTCCATTTTATAATATTTGAAAATTAAATACTTGCCTTCCTCTACTATTCTCTCTAAGCTTTCATGGTTGATTATGTATGATTCAAGATAAACAAGACCTAACAAATACAATGGCAATACCAAATGACTGACCAATTTACGTTTATCAAGGAGATATAAGGTAGTTAAGGTTAAGTATTTGTTTCATGATCTAGCTAGAGCAGAAGGGATCTACCCATGGATACTCTAATAGATAGAGTAGAAGTCCTTAGGTATGATATACAAAAAGAGTAAAGTGAGATTAGGAGGAATTTTATCTAAGGCATGAGTTATCACCGAAACAAACCTAACAAGGTGATAATGAGAAATCGTTGGTTTAAAATTGAAGGGGTTGAAGAATTAAAAAGAAATGTAAGGCTAAAGGGTGTAAATAAAGAAGCCCTCCATACACTTTAGGCAGAATCCAGGTCAATACATATGCTAACAAAATCACACAGTTGATTGCTGGTATTGAAGATAGTCATCATGGATCAAATGATGCAATGCACAACCCTCCCAGCTACTTAGTCTTCTCTCAAAAGAAGTTTGTTTTATTTCTCATAGAGATTAAACGCATTTCTATCGACTTTCTCACTCGTTGGTATTGAAAAGGTGACAGTCTGCTCCAGCCTCCTATCACTAAAACCAAAACGCACTTATTAAGTCTAGAGCTAAAGAGATCAATCTATAAATCTCATTATGACACAATTACAGATTACACTTGTTGTTCATAAACTGTGAACAAAATTGATATTTAAAGAGTCCTACACATCATCCTTGTGATTTTGCCAGAACATTTAGAGTGATACTCTTAAGTACTCACAACGAAGAATGAAAATCCTTTTAGTGTCAAAATCAAACAACACTATGGTAGGTGACTTGTACGATTCTATATGACTTAAACTTGTATCAACTGGGTATCGTTTTGGTCCAGTAAATGAATTGACGACTCAATTGGTAAGATAGCAACTAACTGATTCAATCTTATCGTGTTGTTTGCTTTAAGACGTTCCGATAATGAGAACAAGCTAGTGCAACTGGAAACCCTGTCAAGGAGATTCTTTGAATCTACTTGATCACAGGTATAATACTTGTACTGTAAAACGAGAAACCGGAGGTTATTGCAAGTGAACCTAGACAAATGACAAAGCCATGTTCGTCCATATAAACTGTTTATTACTAACCCATTAATTGCAGATTTATACAAAGGTGGCGGTTCCCGATTCCAGCTGAGTCAAATTCATAACCACATGCTCTTGCTCTATTGAAAAATATAAAGCTCAAGTACATGTTACTAAAGTCTTCCGCTACTCTGATACTCAACGTCTTCCTTGAAGTCACAAAGTGTTAAAGCAATGCATATCAAGGGAGATTGTTAGATAGCTTTCAAGATGAAGAAAAATATGAGCATGTTGGTCTAAAGACACAAGTATGCAAGAAGGCATGATAAAGTGATGATAAAAGATTCAAGATCTCAAGATATAAAAGATCAAGTGATAAAGGCTTAAGTTCACAAGTTTATAAAACATGCAGGAACAAGTTCAAGATCAAGGAACACTACATAAAGTCACAAGATAATGATAAAAAATCAAGACTACGAGCAAGACTGAAAAACATGTTGGGAATTATATTTGAGTTGATAAGACAAAACAAGAATGAAACAAGATGGAAACAAAAGGACCAAAGTCATCATTGTGGGATTCTACGAGATGTAGAAGAAAATAAAGATTTGGTCAAAAAGAGATAAAGATGAAAATATAAAGATGAATAATTAATTGATTCTCTCATTAATATCTTTTATTAGTTTCCATGTAAGCCTTGACTCCTTATGCTATAAAAAGAAGTCCAGGCATATTATTTTAAGCATCCAAAAAAGTGTGTCAAGATGTAAAACACAAAAAAGTGTGTGTGTGTCTAGGCGTCAAGTCCTCTAAGTGGACGCCTAGGATTTGTGTGTTTTAGCCTCAAGGATCTTTGAT